>JAJIBD010001767.1:0-64358 GCA_021461705.1 Cryptotis parvus | reverse complement strand
GAATTTTCTGGAACTTTTAGGAATGCTCTAATAGTGTTCCTAAATTGCAGCACCGTGATTTTTTACTGATTCAGTTAGTCAATTCGGAAAACTTTCTACTTATACTACACAATCTGATTCTGATGTGCACAGAGGTAACAATCTTATTTTGACATAACTTACAGAAATACAATATATCTAGGACTGTTTTGAAATCGATATCAAAAAAGCAAACATTGAATTTTTTTCTAGAAAAGAGTAACCTATAGCAAACCAACCAGCTTTAATAACTGTCCATAAAAATGACCACACTATGCAAAACCATTGATTTCAGACACAGATGTGAAATCAACCAACCATCACAGTCACACTCCAGACCCAACCACTCCAGACCCACAGCTGCTGCTCGGCCCCATGTGGAGCAGCCCATGGAGTTCCAGAGGGTGACAAATGGCTCCGCCAGCACCTGGCCAAGTCCAAAAAACCTCCTAGGCTTCACTTACATGTGTGACAGTCTTAGATAATACTGGAAGTTAGGACAAGGTTCTTTCCAGGATCTTTCACATTTATACACTGTATACAGTTCTAGGCAGTTTCTAGCTGTGGTCTATCATCCCAGTGACCTAGCAAGAAGCCAAATGAAACCCCACACCATGAAGTCAGTCATTCTCAATATCCAGACTCCACAGCTCCTCAGAGCTCCACCCAAGGAAAAAAAACGATCTCTCCCCCATTGAGGTCACCAGTTAATGCACGAGATGAGAGCCTGATACTGAGAGTATACCATCTACAAAGCAGAGCTTGGCAAGCTACCCGTGTTGCATTTGATGTGCCAAAAACCATTAACAATTATAGACCTCATTCCCATGACCTGAAGGAATGGTTTGAGGCTCTTCGTGTAGCTGGAGGGAGCAGATGCCCTTGGGCTACACTTGCTCTTGACAAGATGTATGGAGATGTTACTGGTGCCCGCAAATCAATGAACAATGGGAAGACAAGTGATACAGGTGAAACAAAACCATTGATTTCAGACACATATGTGAGCTAGAGGATTCCTATCAGTTTTCCCAATAAATTCCTGAGAAAAAACATTGGATATCACCAACAAAGAAAGGCTTGTAGTCTAATGCCTTCAAATTAATATAATACACTATACACACATAACTAATTTGATAGGTAGAAAAGTGTAAAAATATTGTTTTGGATTTAGAGTTGGAAGTCACTGAAAAATTAATAATAGAAAATATTTCCCTAAATTTGAATAATTTATGTACTATAAATCAACAGTATATCTTAATTTTACCAGGAAAAGTTTAAATTATTTATGACTAAGGAGATAGTAGAGCAGGACATTTGCCTTGCACACGGATGACTGGAATTTTTCTTGGCACACATATGACCCCGTAAGTTTTACCAGGAGTAATACATGAACTAAGAAACAGAAATAAATTTTTTAAGAGTTAAAGGGGATGGCCTTTAAGAATTAAAGGAATAGCCAATGTCCTTCTTATGGGGGTAAAAAGAGTTGGATAACAGAGCTGAGTGTGTCAATTGAGACTGGGTTCTCAGCCAGGTTGGCAGGAGTGAGCTGGAGGAACAGAGAGCCTGGCAGGGGTAGAGGGTTAGAGGAGCAGAGAGGAGGGTTGGCTGAGCTTGCCCAAGGACAGTGCTTGGAAATAGTTTGAAGAGAGTCTTTAATGGATTTCAGAGCCTCTGGACTGGTTCTGTATCTAATACTGCAGTTTTCAGCCACATAACTGAAAACATAACTGCAGTAAGGAGCTTGCCTTCCACACATCAATTTCCAATTGTGTCTCTGAGACCTCATACAATCTCCTATGCTTTTTTTTTTTTGGTTTTTGGATCACACCCAGCAATGCTTAGGGGTTTCTCCCTGGCTCTGCACTCAGGGAATTACTCTTGGCAGTGCTCGGGGACCATATGGGATGCCGGGATCGAACCCGGGCCAGCATGGGCGGCCGCGTGCAAGGCAAATGCCCTACCCGCTGGGCTATTGCTCCAGCCCCTACTATGGTTTGTTAGGAGCAACCTCTGAGCACTGATGGGTTTGACTCAAAATAAATAAATAAAAACAAATAAATGCTTTAAACTAAAAGATCAAATAAACTAAAGGTCAAATTCATACATTGACATGTGTTCTCAGGATTTCTCCTGAACATTGGAATGTATCTTCAGTGTCATTACACAGCAAAAGAGGAGAAGTTACAAAATTGTAAAGTAAAAAAAAATAAATCTATGTTTCTTATGAGACCATGTATCTTTGTAGAAACTACAAATAATGTAACAAAAGCTGGGGAACTAAAGTGAAACATACTAAACACAAACTTTAATTACTGACTCTACTTTCATTAACATAAGATAAATATTATATTGTTGAAAAGATTTGAGAATATTTCAAGAAAGTATTATGCTACTTTACATTCTGAATGTGTTTTTCGTTACTATACACTCTACCGTAGTCATATATTTAGTGAATACGTCCACATTTGCAACTAAAAAAGCATGTATAATACATATGGTATATCAGGATATCATAGCAATACAATGACTGAAAACATGAGGAAGAATTTAGCAGCATACAGACACAGAATAGCAAAATCTTTCAGAAAAGAATAAGAATGATTAAAAAGATGTTGCATAATTAAGCCAAAAAAAGAATGTTTCTCAAAGGATTAGCAATTGTGCCAAATAGTGCTGCTTCCTAGAGTAAAAGTAATTTTCACCCAACTCATTAATAGTTGAAGAGAACTACAGTTATATAGGAAAAGAAACATGAAGCCAGGAAGCTTTTAAGTTTGTTTTTGTTTTGGGGTGTTTTGGGGGTACACGGGCAGTTCATTTACAGAATCTGAAGGAAGCCACGGCTGAGTGGTGAGGTCTCACAGCAGGAGTTAGGTTGGTAAATTTGATAACAGAAAATTGTAAAATCCTTTTTGCAATGCTCTTATTTTATAAACCACTAGAGAAGCAAGATGACCTACTGTATATAAAAATGGGGAAAACGCTGAACATTTGTAGAAATAAAAGCTATAAATAGCAATGCTTATATAATAGAATTATATTTGTTTCTTTGGAATAGAACAATTGTTCTATAAGTGGAAACTGGGATTGGGATAGACAATTAGGAATCATTGATGATAACAATATCCAATTGAATTGAACAATTGTTACAAAAAAATAGGACAGGAAATAGAAGGTGCCATAGTACCTACTGGTAATTACTCTCACTAATGAAAATATTCTCACTAATGGGAATTGCCTCAAAAAACTACTTCTAATGTGAAAAAGGAAGTTTGAAAAAATTTTGACTCAAGTGAACATAAAATTATGTCATTTATTAATCTTAAATCAGTATGAATTGCCTAAAACATAGGCCGTAATGATTACTACTATTATGGTAATATTATATATATTACAATTTTGAAAGATAATAAATAGAAGAGGAATGCAAAAAGTAAATGAAGCAGGGCAGGATTGATAATCTAGGGGTTAAGGTCCTTTTCTTGCATGTGATTGACTCTGGTTTGATTGCAAGAACCTTGTATGGTTCCCTGGACACTGGCAGGAGGGAACCCTCACCGCAGAGCCCAAGAGTAAGTCAGTCCTGTGATCCGCAGTGTGGGGCCTTAACACAACCACCAACACCTCTGTCCCTCAAAATGACCTGAGTAGAACAGTTTTGCAAAGTGATTACTTACTTTAAAAGGACTATGAGTGAATGCCAACTGAAAGTGGCACTCAGGCTTTAACATAGGTTTTAATAATCCAATGTTTTTTGCTATTTGTTTTACTATAGGACCACCAAAGCAAGCTATAGATATAAAAGTATGTATGAAATGAAACCCAGACGTCAACATAGACTGAGCCTTAATTTATAGACATTTATAGACATGCATTCAATAAATTACTTTTAAGCATTTACAAACATATAACTCCAATAAATTGTTCTTACATTTTATATATCACAGACATGGGGCAGAGCTGCTACTTGCTCTCCCTGTGCCCAGTTGCTCACAAGGCGCCCAGGAGGGATGGCGGGTTCTAGCCCTGGCCCACCACCCCAGCAGAGCATTGCAACAAGCCAGACGACCCCCCACTCCATGAGGGCCTCCATTTTCCACACCCATACATCTCTCTCGTCAGAACTCCACCCAGAAGACCAGCCTATCACAGGCCAGCTTCAATAAATGCTGGACTTAGAGATGACTACAAGAGTATGCTACCTGCACGGCCGAGGCCTGGCAAAGCTACCCGTGTTGTATTTGATATGCCAGATACCAGTAACAATTATAGACCTCATTCCGGAATGGATTGAGGCTCTTTATGTTCCTGGAGCAAGCAGATGCCCTTGGGCTCTACTAGCATGAGACAGGACATATGGAGATGTTACTGGGGCCCGCTCAAGCAAATCGATGATGAACGGGAAGACAGTGACAGTGATTTTATATATCATTGTTTCTTGATATTTTGAAACATCGTTGCATTTGGCTTTTTGATAAAAGGTAACACATACCAAATTAACACATACATAGGTGAACAGATACCTTAGGAGCATTTTATTACTCTGATGTTAGTTCAATACCACTTCCTTTGTGAGTTATCTATGTGTAAGGGAAATATGATTGCACAAAAAGAAATTATTACAATAAACATATTCACAGAACACTGATTTCATATGTTAAAATAAGTGCATTCATAGTAGCAAAATGATATGTAAAAGCCAAAGGAACTTAAACCCAGCCACTCTTCGGAAATAGGAATCTGTGATTTTAGATTTAGCAACTAACAAAAACAACATTAGATCAAAAGGCAAGAAATAAGTTCATCTCCAGACATTACAAACGAGAATAAACTTGACATCTATAAATCCTAGTACCCTGATATGTGACCACAGCAATAGGAAAAAATAATTCACAAATAATATGAAATATGCAAAAATTGGTTTCTAGACTGAATTATGAAAATTACTACATATAAAAAGGTGAAACAGCTAAAATATTCATATAAATAGCACACAGTTTTAGTTTAGAATATATAATTTTGGTATCAGCAGAATCTTCTGTATGCACAAGTATGAAATAAGTAAAATTACCATTTTAGTTCTTTTGGAAATACAACTCTCTTGCATGCAATGAATGATATAGTCCCATATCAGGTAGAATAAATTCCCATGATTAGTGCATAAAAATGAAGGTTAATTTAGTCAAAATGAAAATACATAGTTAAGTAAAGATTGAATCATGCAGTATGTTATAAAGTCATTCGCAGGAAGTTAAGGTCAGTTGAAACATGTTTGAAAAGAACATTCACATTTTTACCAAAATTTTACTGATCAAACTTTCAATGACAGGGCAGTCCCTTACATTTTGGAATACACTCATAAACAAAGAGAAGGGCAAGATACCTAGACGTTAATTATTCAAAATTTAGTGGATGTGTGAAACATTAGTGTGAAATGTGCTAAGTGCCATATCAAAAGGTAATATTTAAGATGTGAACATGGAGTACGGAACGGATGGGACATAATTACCTGATTTGAAAAGCAGTGCACATGGGTAGTTCTTACAAGTAAGGAACTGTGTAGAAGGACAAAATGAGAGAAGACAGAACACAGTGAGTGGAGCAGAATGGAAGGGTTTAGAATTCTTGGAAGATCATGGTCTGTCTGAAATTTTGTGGTTGGAAATGAAGTGAGATAAACAAGTTTTCAGTTGATTAAAGTTTAAGAAGTGGTCTGAGACGAAGTCACATGCCCTCTGTAGAGTCCTTTCTTAGTAATGAGGATGACAGAGACAGGGAGGAGGAGGAGGAAGAAAGGAGATGATGTAGAAGGCCGGAGAGAGCGCCCTTTCCAGATTAGTACTGAGTGAAGGGGGTAACAATTGCAGTCGCAGCTGGAAACACTGTTTCTAAACTCAACTTACATTAGAATCCATATATCAGAGACTCACAAAGTTTAGCATGCATAAAATGATATCAAAGGACTGTAAAACCCAAGACGCTGACCACCCAGAGATGCATTGAGACCTTGCTGAAGGCTGAATCTAATGGAGGATGTATGAGCCCAACTCCCACCCCAATAGAGCTCCAGAAGCTGAAACCCCCATACAGATGGACAATATAAAGGAGGAAAGTTCTCTAGGTGAGCGAACCTCAGGTAAAAGATAAATCATTTACCCTATTGTCTTCAAAGGAAATAAAGGCTGGCATTTCCTGACTATGAGCTTTAAACTAGACCTGAAACATCTGTCCTGAACATTGTTAACTTGACAACATTGTTAACCTTATGCACTCCATAAGTGCAAAAGGTTATTCTTGATACTTAGAGGCCAGTTCTTTATGTTGTTCTTTATAACTAAAGAAACCAGTGCTTTATATTGGCTCTGTTTTACTACAGAAAAAATTAATGAATTAATCACTGTATAACTGTCTTCCCGTTCATCATCGATTTGCTCGGAGCGGGCCCCAGTAATATCTCCATATGTCCTGTCTCATGCTAGTAGAGCCCAAGGGCATCTGCTTGCTCCAGGAACATAAAGAGCCTCAATCCATTCCGGAATGAGGTCTATAATTGTTACTGGTAACTGGCATATCAAATACAACACAGGTAGCTTGCCAGGCTCTGCCGTGAAGGTAGCATACTCTTGTAGTCAAATGAATTAATACAAATATTAATTTATGTTTGACAAAGATAGAATGTAGACTTAGACTAATGCTTTATTCTTTCTCTACCTGAAAATTGAATTGATGCAGATTCTTTCCATAAGAATTGCACAGAGACTCTTCGGGAGTTTAAACAATTATGATTTCATGGGTTGTGTTTTAGTTCCTAAAGACTTTATGTCACAATAATAATTTGAGCGCTACTCTTTCTCTTACCTTTTGTAAGACTTTGAATTCTTCTAAGGTAAAAAATGCCCTGAACAACTGTAGTGGCTTCAATATTAAACTCCTAACAATATCATTTCCAGGACTGTTTGGTTGTGTACATTATACATCAACTCATAAAGTGAGACATGATAAAGAATATGAGACATGATAAATGTAGAATATTAATGTACTGGAATAGGGGTTGGAGCAATAGTACAGCAGGTAGGGAGTTAGCCTTGCATGCAGCCAAATTCGTTCAATCCCAGCGTCCCATATGAGTCCTCAAGCACTGCCAGCACTAATTCCTTGAGTGCAGAGCCAGGATTAATTCTGAGCATTGCCAGGTGAACCCAAAAACAAACAAAAAATACTGAAATGGTATTTAAAGAACTAGAAAATCTCCAAAAGAGAGATTGTTTGATGTAGTTATGTGTCACAAACAAATAAAAACTGAATGATCCAATTTTGTTCTTAGAAAGTAAAGATCATCATGGCAAATTCTGAAGAGCAGTCAGAAAAAACAGAGGAATGTAGGAGTTATTCACTTGAATAAATATATTAAAATAACATTTTGTTGGCCTACCCATGTCAATTGTTTACTGGGGTTTTCACAAGGTGAGTAAGCCATGGAATACAAGTCTGGATGACTAATTGTTACTCAGTAAAAGGAATAAGCTCTTGCTTCCCAAAACATAGATATTTTAGAGTCAATGTAGATAGACGTCGAAGTAGGAAAGTACAGATTATCATCCTTTGGTTACTCAGCCAAACAGACACTGTTTTGGAAGGATTCTGCAAACAATTTATAACTCAAGTCATTTAAATATTTTTTTCAATACTGAGATTATCTGAATGGATCTGATCTGCTTGTATGATTTTGAAAGTAGAGACTTTCTCCAGCAGGTAGCAGTGGAGGAATGAGATTCAAAGTGTGAGGATCTGATACATCTCCTTTTAATTAAGTGATGTTCTTGGCCCAGGATGCAGGAAGGAGAGAGCTAACCCCTGCCTGACACCCCGACACTAACAATAAGAAAACAAAGGGAAAAGTCCTTCTAAATTAAGTAGAATTCTGCCAGTAAGAATGGCAGAATTCTTACAGAACCTAAATTCAGATTCTTCCTCCAGAAATTCCAGATAAAAACCCCACCCAGCTGAGACAGGATTCAGTCTAGCCAGACTTTAGGAAAATAATACAGAGGATGTTATGTTGCTTTAGAACTATAATTACTTGTTACATAATAGTTGACAAGTTATAGAAGAAAGAAAATAGCTGTACTGGATTATCAAAAGGCATTGTTACTACAACTGGACTTTAGAAAGTTCTGGTTCCCAGCTACGGTGATATGTGATGAGAATATTACACCTTCTATTTACCTGATCACATACAGCTTACTGAATTTATCTGATGCTTAGTATCTTCTCTAAAATCATGAAAATAGGTCCAGGGATGAGGCTCAGTGACAAAGTGTGTGCCATATATACATGAGATCTGGGTTCAATCCTGGCAACACAAAATACAATAAAGTAAAAATTTTGAAAAATATATACCACAGATGAATTTTAAAATATATAATAAGATAAAGTCCATTTAGTTAAAATAGCTAATTGACACCTGGATTCAATAAATATCACTTTTCCTGGAGGGCAGTACTAGAAAACATAGATTCAGGACCAAAAATAAATATTTATATATTGTGTATCTCAGTTCCTTTGTCTACAAAGTGAGACTATGATCCGCCCTTTATATCAAACAGGTTTTTAAGGGAAATGTCTAGAAAACTTCATCATATAAGTGCAAGATAACTTCAAGTTATAGTTTTCAGGAATATATAGTATCTCACAGATCTGACAGATTTATCAACTGAAGCTCATGAAACTGAATAATCACATTGACCGAAAGCCCATAGACTAAGAGAAGGGAGCATTGGGGTCCTGACCTGTAGTAGAGCCCGGAATGGTGCCTGCCTTGCTCAAGCCAAGCTTAGCTCTATCCCTGGCACCCTTATGATCCTATGAACCCCTCCAGGAGTGAGCCCTCACCTCAGAGACAGAAGTAAACCCTAAGCACTGCCAAGCAGAACAAAATAAATAGATAAAGGTAGAGTCAATTACCATGTAATTAAGTCTTTATGGCACTGGGTTTTATCTACATTTTTTTTTTGGCTTTTTGGGTCACACCTGGTGATGCTCAGGAGTTACTCCTGGCTCATTTGCTCAGGAATTACTCCTGGTGGTACTCAGAGGACCATATGGGATGCTGGGGATCAAACCCAGGTCAGCCACATGCAAGGCAAATTTTGAAGGTGTCTCTACTTAGTGTGATCCTTATACTCTTATTATTCCCTCAATAGGATGTCAAACACTTAGAGAAAATTTCAAACTCTTTTCTTCTCCTCTTCTCTGTATTCCTCCCCTTCCCTCCTCTGAGTAATTCCTGATTGCAGAGTCAGGAGTAAACCTGAGCATTGCCGGGTGTGACCCAAAAAGCAAAATAAATAAATATAATTATAACTCTGCAAAAGACAATGCTGAGAAAGAGGGCAAAACAAACTGAGAAAATATAGTGATAAAGTACATCTTATAAAGTACTTGTAATCCAACTTAATGAAGAACTAAAAATCAATAATAAAGGAAACAACGTTGTCTAAAATGAACCAAGAACATACTGTGTTTCACTAAATATGAAATAGAAAAGAAAAAATAGCATAGAAAAGCATACTCCACATATATGACTTCAAGAACACACAGAGCAAAGAGATTTTAACTGCATACCTGTGAGAATAGTCTACATTCAAAACAAGACCAAGTAAGAGAGAATATATGGAACTGTTTGTGATTATAATCCTCATTGTTTGTGGGTATATAAATTGAAAAGTCACCTTAGAAATCAGTCTACATTTCTCAAAAACCAAACAATCTTTTCCCTTGTGAAACATCAGACTCGAAAATGAGTTGACTAAGTTTGCCCGTACTAAATCTTCTGCTGGATATTTAATGTGTCTCACTAAATAAGATATAGAAATGACAAAATAACATAGGAAAGCATACTCCACATATATGACATAAATGTCATATATGACAGAAAAACATAAATCAATGAGATTTCAGCTGCACTGTCTAAACAGAAGCCACCAAGATTTTTTTCAGTAGAATATATAAAGGGACTGTGGTGTAGTCAGACAATAAATTATACAGAGTGCTAAAATAAATGGAATGCCTAGTAATGGGAAGGTAAGTAGGAACCTTAAATACATATCACTAAGTAAAAGAAACTAATTTGAGAAAACTTCACATGATATGAGATTAAGACCAATACCAATTGTAGGTGGGATGTTAGAGTAAACAATTACTACTCAGATTTATAATTTCCCAACACAGTATCTCAAAAAGCTGTGAGATTATCTCATTTTATTTTCGATTATTTTGTTTTTAGTTTTGGCCATATCTGGCAGAGCTTAATGTGACTATACTCTGAAATATTCACTCTGAAATTACTCCCGGTACACTTGGAGAACAATGTGGAGTGCCAAGGATGGAACCCACGTCAGCCATATGCAAGGCAAATGCTCTTCCTGCTGTACTATACATCTGCCCATGGCTATGAATTCTTAACAAATGCTAACTACTTATATATGATTTATAGATTAAATTATATTTTAGCTGGGCGAGATGTCTCCACTAATTTTTATTAGCATTTATAAAATTTAAGGTAATTGATACTTTTACACTGCTTTACATGATAGATATCTATGAACTCATTTCCCATACGAAAGAGCAGCACATGGTAAAATAAATATTATACTTAATGATAATTTACTTAAGATATTAGTTGGGTAAATTTTATAGTTCTTTTGGCTATGATTTGCAATAATATCCTATCCATTATAAAAGGTGAATCCATATTTGTAACCATGAGTTAATCTCTACTTAATTAAAATATCTGAGGTGAGATTCAGAAACACAGTTTTATATAGCTCTAGACATGAATTTATTGAAAAGTAAGGGTGGTAATTTCAGATAAATAAGTGCTCTCTCAATGGACTTATTCCATGCAATTTTTATATTTGATTCAATTTTTATTTAATACATCATCCAACACAACATCATCCATCATCAAAGCCACTCATTTCCCACCGCTCTCCTTCCCCATGCCTGTTCCCTCAGCAGGTACCAATTATATTTATCATTGCAACCCATAAATGGCAATGATATTGATAAAGACATGACCTATTTCTCTGGTTTGTTATGTGCTAACTGAACTATTTCTGTTCTTGCATTGACCATCGAATTTCTAGTATGTGGTTGGTTTCTACTAGTTGGATGTTCCTCCAGTAGCAGCTCTTCCCTGTGTCTGTGTCTCTGGATCACGGCAGACAGCCTGGGGCAGTTTGTGGGCAGGTACTGGGCCTCCCAGACAGGAAAGAGGTGGGGGAAAGGGACCCCAGCTCCATCTCCACAGAAGCCTGGTGATATTAGCCGCATAGTGTATAATTTTTAAGGAGCCCAATTTTGTGCTCAGGAGCTTAGAATCCATTCTCAGTGATTCTAAGTAACCTGGACCCAGGGTTCTGGTTTAATAATGAGGCTAGAGTTTCTCTGGGCACTGCTGTACCAAAGACACCAGGTCACCCCAGCAGTGTTCAGAGATCTGCGGCTCATAACTGTTACTGCTTGGAGGGACCCCAGTGGTGAGTCCACTAGAGATTAAACCGTGGTCAGTCATATGCAGGGTAAGTGCATTAGCACCCGTGCTATCTTTCTGTTCCCCAGTTCATCTTTCACACATGTGGTCTTGATCACTTGATCACTTGATCACTTGATCACTTGAACAGTTGTTCACTTGAATCCCTTTATTCATCGATTTGCTTCGAGCGGGCACCAGTAACATTTCCATTGGACCCTATCACATGCCAATGTAGCCCAATGGCATCTGGTTGATTCAGGAATATGAAGAGCCTCAAACCGTTCCTTCAGGGTCTTTACAAGGAAGTCTGACCATCTTGTAGGTGGGCGGCCACGTGATCTTTTGACATCCCGTGGGATCCAGTCGGTAATGGCTCTAGTCCAGCGGTTGTCTCCAAATCCCATTACATGTCCAGCCCATCTGATTTTCGATGTCTTGGCGAACGAGACAACGTCCCTGATTCTGGAATAGGGACGGAGGTCAGAACTCCGGATTCCTTCTCTCACTTGAGGGAGGTGTGATATTCCAAGCATAGCTCTTTCGATTCCTCTCTGGGAGACCCTAATAGCAGTCTCATCCTGCTTTCGTAGGGTCCAGGTCTCTGAGGCGTATGTTAATGCAGGGAGAATGGTGGAGTCAAAGAGATGTGCCCGGAACCGGAGGTTCTTTGTCCTTTAGCTATTTCTTCAATGCCTTTGAAGGCATTCCATGCCACTCTCTTCCTCCTGTGCAGCTCAGGTTTTAGGTCGTTCATCATGTTGATTTCTTGACCTAGGTACACATAACTGCTGCATTCAGAGATGTTTGTTCCATTGAGAGTGAATGGGGCCTCAGGAACTCGTTCGTTCTTCATGAACATTGTTTTCTTTAGATTCAGCTGTAGACCTATCTTTCCACATTCTCTGTCGAAGTCAGCCAGCATTTGTGCCGCTTGGCTAATGTTTGGTGTTATTAGAATGATGTCATCAGCAAAGCGGAGGTGGTGTAGTTGCCGACCATCTATCTTCACTCCCATTTCCTTCCCATTCTAATTGTCGCATGATGTTCTTGAGGGTGGCACTGAAGAGTTTTGGTGAAATGGTATCACCCTGTCGAACCCCTCTTTTGACATCAATGATCACTTCTTTGTAGAATGGTAAGATCCTGGTGGTGAATCCATAATACAGCTCACGAAGGATCTTGAGGTATTGGGTTTGAACACCCTGTTTGGCTAGGGCTTCGATGACAGCTTCATTCTCCATAGAATCAAAGGCTTTCTGTAAATCAATGAATGTGAGACAGAGCGGCATCTAGAACTCCCTACAAACCTCAATGAGCTTGCTTATTGTGTGGATATGGTCCATTGTGCTGAATCCTTTCCGAAGCCTGCTTGCTCGCATGGTTGTCCTTCATCTAGTGTTCTGCTAATCCTTTTCAGGATGACTCGTGTAAACAGCTTGTAGATGACGGACAACACGCAGGTGGGGTGATAGTTGCCGATGTCGTGAATGTCTCCCTTCTTGAACAGTAGAACTGTCCTGCTGGTTTTCCATTGGGAGGGCACCTTGCATTCGGACAGGTAGCGTGTGAACAGCCGAGCTAGTGTATTGATGAGTACCGATGGCAGAATCTTCAGGTGTTCGGGTCTGACTTTGTCTGGGCCTGGTGCTGTTCCCTTCTTTACCGACGAGATGGCATGTCGGATTTCAGAAGGGAGACTATCCCCTAGGAAAGCTGCAGTCTTTTATGGATAATTCCAGTGTCTGCAGTACTACTTAACTATGCTAACATAATCAATCCTTTATTTTTTCAATTAATTTTCAATGATACATTCTTATTTTATACACATTTAAAAAATTAAATGAGGGGCCGGAGCAATAGTCCAGCGGTTAGGGCATTTGCCTTGCACATGACCGGCTCATGCCGGCCCGGGTTCGATCCCCAGCATCCCATATGGTTCCCGAGCACCGCCAGGAGTGATTCCAGAGTGCAGAGCCAGGAGAAACTCCTGAGTATTGCCGGGTGTGACCTAAAAAAGCAAAAAAAAAAATTAAATCACCTTGATTTATAAAGTTCATAGGTGAGTTCTATTTTTTGTTTATTTTTTGGGGGGGGCTACCCCGCGGTGCTCAGGAGTTACTCCTCAGGCTTACTCTCAGGAATTACTCCTGGTGGTGCCTGTGGATGCATGTGGGACTCCAGGGATGAGAGTCAGATTGGCAATGTGCAATGCACATACCCTACCACTGTACTATTCCTCCGGCCCCATAGTTGAGACCTAGACATACAATATTAAAGCAAGCATCGCACCAACAGCGTCAACTTCCCTCCACTAGTCCCCAGGTCTACTCTATTACCCCGCTTCTTCCCACCTAACGCCTTGGCCCTCTTGACAAGAAACTTTTGTGTTTGTTGATTAAAGTTTGTGTCTCTTGATTCAGTGTGTTGACTTTGTGGTTTGGAAATTTGCCTCCACCACTGCTTAACACTAGCTTTATACCTTCATGCCATAACCTGGTACCAACTGCATGTCATTTGTCTCTTCCCCCCCCCCGTCCCCTCTTCCTTTCTTTATCTTCCAGATACTCCAGGGGCCAATGTTGATCAGGGCATTCCCCCTTTAGAGCACTGCATTTTCTCCATTTCCTAATTCAGTTGTTCTAAACACCACCTCACGTGTCATATTGTCCTGTGTTTATCCTTCTTCGGTTTACTTCATTTAACGTGGTGTCTTCCAGTTCCATCCATGTTGCGGCAAATTGAATAATGTTATCATTCCTTGTAGCTGCATAGTATTTATATATATATATATATATATATATATATATATATATATCGATATATCGCGTGCGAGATGGGCTGTGATAAGCTGTCACTGGGTGGAGTTCTGACGAGAGGGATGTCTGGATGTGGAAAATGGCAGCCCGAAGGAGGGGGGGGTCATCTGGGTGTTGTGTGGCTCTGCTGGGGTGGCAGGCCAGGGCTAGAACCCGCCATCCCTCCCGGCACCTCGTGAGTGACTGGGCACAGGGAGAGAAAGTAGCAGCTGTGCCCCATGTCTATAAGTCTCTGGATCAGCATACCTAGGCTGGATTGAAAAAACTGCTGCAGGGTCAGTGTCTATGATCCAGGCTGTGATAGGCTGATAAATACTATATTTAGGGTGACTACAAGGGTATGCCACCTGCACGGCAGAGCCTGGCAAGCTGCCTGTGTTGTATTTGATATGCCAAATACCAGTAACAATTATATCAGTTCATTCTCATGACCAAATATAATGGTTTGAGGCTCTTTATGTCCCTGGAGCGAGCAGATGCCCTTGGGCTCTACTATCATGAGACAGGACATATGGAGATATTACTGGTGCCCGCCGAGCAAATAGATGATCAACGGGAGGATAGTGATAGTGATATATATCTCACATCTATGTGATCTGCTTATTTGTTGTTGGACATCTATCTTAATTTCAAATCTTAGCTGTTGTAACAAGTCCTGCAAGGAATAATGTGCATATATATTCTTTTAAATGAATGCTTTTCTTTCCTGGCCATAGATGTCTGAAAGCATCATTGTTGGGTCATGTGGGAGCTCCATTCTGAGTTTACTGAGTACCCTTAACTCTGAGTTTTCTGAGTATCCTCCATATTTTTTTCCTGAGGGGTTAGACCAGATAATAGATCCACCAGCAGGGGTTGAGGCTTCTTTGTCCCTACATCCCTATTAACAGAGATTGCTCTCAGGATTTTTGATATGTGCAATTCTTAATCATGAAAGGTGATATCTCATTGCCCTCTTGATTTGGATTTCCACAATCATGTGATGATGAGTGTTTTCTTCACCTTCCTGTTGGCCCCCTGCTAATCTTGAGAGAAGTTTCTAGTCAGTTTGCTTCTCCATTTCAGGATGGGCCTTTTGGAAATTGTTGTTATTTTTGTTCTTTGAGAGTACTTTATAGATACTGGATATCAATGCTTTATCTGATATGTTGAGTGAGAATATTTTCTTCTATTTCTCTGTTGTTCAGTTAGCTAATGTTCCTTTTGTAGTACGGAAACCTTTAAATTGGTTGTCGTCCCACTTTAGATTTGATTCTGTAGCCTCTGGGAATGACATCAGATAATTGAAGACCCCATTGAGGTCTAGGTTTTGTAGTACTCTGGCTATATTTTCCTCAGTGTACATTATGGGTTCAAGTCTAATCTCACGGACTTTCGACTTTTGAGCTGAATTTTGTGTATGGTGAGGCATGAATCCAGCTTCAATTGTTTGCATGTAGTCACCTAAATGTCCCAACAACATGTGCCGAAAAGACTGTCTTTATTCCATTTTATACTCTCAGCTCCTTTGAGAGTATAAAATGACCCATATGTATTTATTTATTTATTTTTAATTTTTTTTTTTTTTTTGCTTTTTTGGGTCACACCCGGCAATGCTCAGGGGTTACTCCTGGCTCTGCACTCAGGAATTATTCCCCGCAGTGCTCACGGGACCATATGGAACACCGGGATCGAACCAGCCGGCCACGTGCAAGGCAAACACCCTACCCTCTGGGCTATCACTCCGCCCAAGAATGACCCATATTTAAGGTCAACACTAGCTGACCCTAGATATGGGCTTATACTTGGATAATCTATTCTGACTCATTCCACTACTTTTGAGTGACTAGGAACATTGCCTTTTCTTATATCAAACTTATTTACTTTGAAAATGAACATTGACTAGAATGATCACAAACAAATACACTCATGGATTCTTTATAACCATAATTTAAAACTAATTAGTGAATGCTTATTTTCAAAGAAACTATTATGCTGAAAACATCTAAATGAAATTCACTTAAGTTGATTTTGCAATAATAAACATGATACATTCAGATAGAATGGGGGAAAATGAAATAATCAGTTTATTGATTTGTAACAAGATTATTATGAAAGCTAATAAATCACAGTTAGCTATGACCTCATACCTACAGAAAGCCAAATTATAGGAAATAATTTTTATTATGGACAGCATAAAAAATTAGAAGCCTCAGATACTATTGATTAAAATATAAATGTACCATTTTGCAAAGATGTGGGTTATTGGTAAAATGTTAAATCTCAATCTTCCAATAAGTTATCAAAGACACTTCTGGATATATGCCAGGAAAAATGAAAACACCTTCTCACAAAAACCAACAATTAATGCCCATTTGGGGTTACTCTTTTTTAGGCAAGAAGTAAAAATAACACAAATGCTTATCAGGTGATATGGATACATACAATGTGGATATACAAACTATGGATCATTTTCAGCACTGAAAAAGGATTCAAATAAAGATAAATACCACATTTTATGAAACATTATGCTAAGCAAAATAATGAACTGACATAAGGATCACATATTGTATTGCTATAGAATGAGTATTCATGTACCCTCCCTTATACGTACATTAAAACCTAATCAACCCTGTTTCTGTGTTTCTATACCAGTTCATTGAAAACGTGGGGGGATAATCAGCTTTTTATTTGTTTGCTCGTGAACTTCACCAACGGATTCAGTAGGTCAATATCCATATACTGCCCTATACTCTAGGGACGATATGTAGTAGCTATGATCAAACCCAGCCCCTGGGATGTCACACAGAGACTGTATGTCATGTAATGCGTCATGTGTATGTCACACATACGCATATACTCTGGATCTTTTAGTTCTCTCTAGCATGAATGGTGATAAAGTCTTAATAGTGAAGGGAATAAGGCTGTTATGGGTAAAGAGACACACCGCACTTCCTTATAAACAAGGAACTAGGTCCTAAAAAGACAACAAATCTGTTTGTCCTTCATTTTAGGATTCCCAGTCTTCAGGAGTGTGAGGATAAAATGTCTATTGTTAACAGTGCCTAGTTTATGGTACATTTTATACTGAACAGAATAAGATATTCATAAGTAATTGACATTAGATTAGAGACACT
This sequence comes from Cryptotis parvus, assembly GCA_021461705.1. Taxonomy (NCBI): domain Eukaryota; kingdom Metazoa; phylum Chordata; class Mammalia; order Eulipotyphla; family Soricidae; genus Cryptotis; species Cryptotis parvus. Next base: position 46,869 of record JAJIBD010001767.1, on the reverse strand, counting down.
GGATTCAGCTATAGAAAAGAGGGATTTGATTTATGAATGAACTGGAGTAATGAAAATATCCTAAAATAGATTTGAGTCTAGTTGGATATGCAACTTTGAACACAAATGCTATGAACCAAGTATTTTATGTATAACATTCGGTATTGTATTGTGATAGACACCTGACTTCAGGGAAATAAGAACACAGCTATTAGAAAGTATCTGAGTTCAGAAAAGGTAAAAGTAATGACATGTTGCATTATGTTTTAAAATATAAATTTTATGATGTGTGAATCATATCTTAAACTATTTTAATGTCTTGTGCTTAGAGCAAAATAAAAAAACAATTTGATTTTATATAGTGGGTTAATATATGAAATATTTTGAATTTGTAATATATTTGTAATCTTTCATGAGTATATTGTCATATTTGCTAAATGTATACACAACTGTGAATGTAATTATAAAATTGAGGTAATTGGTATCATTGGTTTATTTTTAACTATGTGTTGAAATAATTTATTAAGTGCTGCCGTGTGTGGCCCAAAGCAACAATAACAACCACAACAAAAATCGTAAGATAAATATGAAGTTTATTGTCGGAAACAAACGTCTAAAATGTTTTGAAGAGAACTCCCGGGCTGGGGCAAGGTGGGCCCGGGTTTGCTCTCTGGCAGCGCACACTCCCCGCGCACTCCGGGTGCATCACCCCCCAAATAAAAAACATCACAGTGACACATGGAAAATTTGGAATTGACCCCAACACTGCCCCCGCCCTTTGTTTGTTATTCAGTAGATTACTTTACTCTCCTAGGACAACGTTAGGGTCGTTTATGAATTATGAGACCCAATCTCATAATTGGGTATATCGCCTGCATGACAAGCCTGGCAAGCTGCCCTGTTTTATTTGATATGCCAAATACCAGTAACAATTATATTAATTCATTCCCATGACCTAATATAATGGTTTGAGGCTCTTTATGTTCCTGGAGGCGAATAGATGCCCTTGGGCTCTACTAGCATGAGACAGGACATATGGAGATATTACTGGTGCCCACTCTAGCAAATAGGTGATCAACGGGAGGATAGTGATAGTGATAGTGATGACAATATATTTTATAGTGCTATTATTAATTCATTAGAACATAGTCATACATATCTATTTTAAAATCAAAAGTAATTATTGGTATTTATGCAGTTTCTCCTGAAATTAGATCTCTATCACAGTGCCACATTTCAGATGAACATTGAAATGTGTCATATAACTAATTCTTTGTCAGTAGTTTAGAACTCTATTGAAATCCCATTTCTCTAAGCGAACAGCAAATGTATATGTTATTTTAAGTTTGGGGAGGGAGTGGTATACTGATACGATGCAAGCATTCAAGAACAATGATATATTTCAATTTCTTTTTTTGATTAAGTTAACACATACACGTGAACTTCCCTTCTTCCAAAGATAGTCATAAATGCATAACAGCAAAACAAATATCTTCATAAAAAAGACAAATTATTCTTTGATGCCAATTTTCCACCACTCAATAGAGATAAAGGAAAAGGTAAGATTTATTTACTGGTTCTAACCATGAGCAATTGTGTCTAATATGTTTGGTAAACTCTGCTATTCTAATTAAAAATACCATCATCACGAGCCCTACACTTGAGAAAATCTCAGTACATCTTCTTGTACAAGTGTCTTTTTTTATACATGATGTAAAACAGTTTACCAATTTCGAAGCGGCAACAGTGATGTTGTACCATGGGGTTTCTTCTCTGTCAAGAATTTTTGTAGTCTTAATGGTGCCGGTATTTGCATCAATGTTAAAAAATCTGTCATCATCAGCATGGTAGTCAATGAAGTATCTAGAGAAAAAGACAGATGAATCTTTTTTACTTGATGTTAAATAATGAAAATAAATATGAAGAAAGGTCTCTGTTAAGCCCTTAAAAGTATAGTTAAATAGTTTTCAATACTATATCCTTAAAAGTATATATTCGGTTACTAGATATTGCTTTTTTTTTTTTTTTGCTTTTTGGGTCACACCCGGCAATGCTCAGGGGTTTCTGCACTCAGGAATCACTCCTGGTGGTTCTTGGGGACCATATGGGATGCCGGGGATCGAACCCGGTCTGGCATGGGCGGCCGTATGCAAGCCAAATGCCCTACCCGCCCTCTCCGGCCCTCTCCGCCCTCTCCGGCCCCTAGATATTGCTCTTAAACTTTGCCTGCTGACTTTATGTGTAGAAACCACAGCTATAACTTTTGTCTGAGAGTTTTATTTCATCAACAGTTGGAATTTTAAACTGAATATCTACATACACACATCCATATAACCTTTACCAAATTCCATTACTAAACAGTAGATAATAGAAATAAAAATTAAAAAGGGAGAGACAAAAATAATAGTGATTGGAAATAATACTGCTGCAAAATCAATAATATACTTACAAGATAAGTTGAGCGTATTATTATGGAAACAACTCTTTCAACAACCTATAGAAATAACGCACTAATGTCACAGGTAAGATTCATAACTCCATACATTTCAAAATTTTTTTTTGAAATCCAAAACTTAATTTATTGAAAAATTAAACCTGTAAAAAACAAGTCTGTATAATATTTGTAACTTGCCAAGAGAAGAAATGCACTAATTATTCAGTAACTATATGTTTAAATGGTTTGATGTTTTTAACTGTTATAACTAACAGTTAAAAACATATATCTAACAGTTAAACTAACAGTTAAAAACCGTTATCAAACATATAGGTAAGACATGTACCTATATGTTTAACTATATATTTAAAGGTTTAGATGTTTACATCTATCTAACATTATAACTCATTTTCTGAATATAAATTATATTTTGAATATGATGCATCATATTAGATTAGTTCTGAGAATAAAAATTTTCAGCCTTTCAAAGCTTATTTCACTCTATCACTGAGAAATTATCTAACCAGTGGGCAAGAATATACTTACAAAATACCACTTATAACATAAAACATATAATACATTTGAATTTAAAGATGCTTATGTTCTCCGTTACTACACAGAATATATAGCTCATATGTTAAATTACATGCACAAAACTATCAATCCGTAAATTTCACTTTTACTACTGGATTTTAAACTTAAGGAAAGAGACACAACAAATACATCCTGAGAATGTTTTGGAACACATAGGCAAATATGCAAGGGGTTCCCATAAGAAAGGGAATGAGGAAGCAAGTTTGAGGAATTTCTAATTCAGTGATTAAAACCATTGACTTTTCACATTTACTACATCCAGTATAAATTAAATGTCAAAATATCATCTATGCTGGGGACCCAGAACATAAATCAGCAGGTCCTGTGCTTGCTTTGCACACAGCTATCCCAGGTTCAATTCCAAGCACTCAGATCCTGGAATCTGCCTGGAGTGATCACTGAATCCAGAGCCAGAGAAGGCCCTACGCAACCCTGAGTGTGGCCTAAAAACAACAGCAACGGCAACAAAAAAAGAAAACTGTGCCTACTAAGTGCTACGGAGTAAGCTGTATGGTTAGTCACCTGGTTTAGGTTAGAGAACGTTCAATTAAGTTATCCCAGCACAGATGTGCACTCACTGTATCCCCTCGCAGCCCTGGAACTGAACTGGTGCCTTCTCTAACCCCTACATAAATTTTACTCTGGCAGATGAAGATGCCCACGTAGCTCAGAGGTCTTGCCGAGTTGCCAGTAAGGTCGTAAATCTGAGATGTAATGTTTATTATCCCAACTACTTTCTGTTCTGCCAGAGAACATATGCACCGATTTCATATTTCTAGTAAACAAGTTTTAATGCACTGAGGAAAAGTAAAAAGCAATTGCATTTTATTGAAAGAAACTGAAAATTCATTATTCAAATTAGAATTTATGGACCAACAAATAGGCAAGTTATGACCAAAGCAAGCACTCAATCTCAATAATGATTACCTTTGCTCATATATTTTCTTCAACAGAAGCTACTTTAAGCACATTACTCAGTTCATCATGTGGCATTCCATTTCCCTTTGATTATGTAGGCAGAGACTAAGAATAATTACTGTCATGTTAAAGTGCATTGAAAAAGTTATTTTTTTATTTAAATAACAAAATTTCAGTCCTCAGAGCACTTATTTTCATTATTGTCTGTCCATTTCACTGTAAGAAATTAATTTAAAACTTATGTGATGGAAATCTATTAGTGCAGTGATTTACTTGGAAAAACATCAGTTACTTAAAGCACAGGGGACTTCTGTCAGTTACTATATTAGATGTTTGCATACAACCCCCAACACACACACATACACAATGCAAGTGACCTGTGACAATTGCAAAATAGAAGCAACAGACAAACACTTCTTGTTTTAAGGGATAGCATCTTTATATATACATACATACATATATATATATATATATATACATATATATTATACCACTGTGAGATATACAATTACAAAGATGTTCATGTTTGGGTTTTGGCCATACACTGTCCCACATATCTGTGATAGATTCCAACTTTGACAAGACCTCCTGATCCTTGTTTTGCCTGACCTTGGATATTGATTTCACACTACATCTTTTTGACTTTCCATAGAGCTATTTGGGGGTAGTTTTACTGAATATGAGTCATGGTGGAGTCAGCTTTATCAATGTACACCCTGTGGGATAATATAGCAGTGCAAGCTTATCTTTAACTTAATGTAATTAATTATACCTGCAGCATATATTGTGCTCATATTTAAAAAAAGTTGAATTGTCTTTTGTTCACTTTGGAGATGCAATTTATTCCTTAAGCCATGTACCCAGAAAATATTTCTAAGAAGATTAAATATAAGGATCATTTGTCACTTGATAATATATTGTGCCTAATAGGATGGACAATGATGCTCCATCCAATAAAGAAAAAATTATCTAAGAAATAATGCCTCTATCAAAAACATATTTCTTCTGTTATTATTCCTTAAAGGAACCAAGACATCAGACATTTTAATAATCCTGAGCTCTAGAATTGCTACAGAAGCAATCTCAACATTACATTTTTTCTTTTAGAATGTTTTCATGAGGACTAATTAAATTTCCGTTTTCACTTACTCTAACAGTATCAGTAAGCCTGGGTTTACGGGTTAATTACAGGATTAAATAGCTTGTATATACCCGTCTAGAGAGTATATTTCCCCTGGTGTCAAGTTACTTCTGAAACATTTACCAATATATGCTAAATTATCAGGTTAATTTGAGCCTAAAATTATTTGCAAGGTTACTATATTTTGATTTTATACATGATGAAAGTGGCTGCCTTATATTATGTTTTGGTAATCTTCATGACTAGTTACCTGTATGCTGGGAACATCTCATATGATTGACAGTCTATAGACACTATAGAATTGTCTCAATCTTCCTTTGATCTCTTTATAATCCCCATAGTCATGCTCACATGCAATTTATTATGCTTACAAATGCTAAATTTGCTGTAGGAGACCTGTATCAATTCCAAAATACAAGCAAAAGACAAACCCTTCTAGTTTTAAGGGATAGCCTCTTTGTTGATGGCATTAACAGGCCCTAATAAGTCTGTTTTTTGCATCAACAGATTAAGACAGCTTTGAGGAGGATTGATTAAGACTCACCGTTAACGGACAAATCAACTTCTTCCTATTTTTCAATAAGCAAAATTTGTATTTAAAATTGTGGTCAACAGAACGAAACACTCAATTCAGATCTGCTGAGACCTTTAAAGAGAGGTATTCAAACATTTTCTGCTTATTGTCTAGCCTTCCTTGTGAAAGTTTGAGTCATTTAGAAATGCATACTAATTTTAAAATATGCCTAATATATAGTATTCCAAACTCCATATCTTTATGAGCATAGTAAGATAATTTTGAACATAGAACTAAAGCAAAAACAAAACCATCTTTGAAAATGCAGTAAATAACAAGGATATTTATTCTGCAAGTCTGTAATGAAACATGAAATGAACCAGTAACCTCCTTTAATGCTCTGCAATCATCACTAAAAATACATATATATCTGGGGCTGGAGCGATAGCCCAGTGGGTAGGGTGTTTGCCTTGCACACAGCCAGCCTATGCCGAACTGGGTTCGATCCCCGGCACCCCTTATGGTCCGCGAGCACTGCCAAGAGTAATTCCTGAGTGCAGAGCCAGGAGAAACCCCTGAGCATTGTCAGGTGGGACCCCAAAAAGCAAAAAAATACATATATATCATGCAAATACATATATGTGTGTATATGAATCTTGATTTTTAAGTGATTTACAACTTGATATTTTTATGCTAGCAAACAAGTAATTTATTGTTTCCAAAATACTTAGCTAAACATATCTAAAATATGTGAAGGGTATATGAAGTAGAGATGAGCGAAGAAGTTACAGGGAGATATTTTCATGCTAAAGATTCTCATCCTATGAGAATAGTACTTTGAGGATGTCAATAATTTTTATTTATTTCCTTTTTTGCTTTTTAGGTCACACCGGGTGATGTTCAGGAGTTACTCCTGGCTCTGCACTGAGGAATTACTCCCTGATAATTCTCAGGGGACCATTTGGGATGCTGGGGATTGAAAACCACTTGACAAAGTGGAAAGCAAATGCCCTCCCTGCTGTACTATTGTTCCAGTCCCCTCAATTTTCTTGTATGAATTAAAGTAGCATTGTTTTAGGCTGCATAATATAGAGAAGCTGCAAAATTTAAGGAGATTTTGATTCAGAGACACTAGAATTGCATATCCCAACGAAAAGTACACATAGTGCACCCTGCCATCTAACACATAGAGTCCTCGAGTTGTAAAACCTGCATTGTTTTCTACACTGTGATACTCACGGTGCATAAATCAGTTTTCTTTCAATAGATGAACGTTATGAAAAGCAGTGAATTGTGGTATAATGAGAGCAAGACTGAGAGCAGAGAGGTTGTAGAGTGGTCAGGTCCATCTCCAGCACTGCACATGACCTCCAAGCCCTGTCAGGGTCCCTCAGCATAGAGACAGAGTAAAACTGCACATAGTTATGATGCAGCTCCATAACACAGACAAACCAAAACTCAAAAGAAAAACCCAAACCTAAAGCAAAATCTAACAAAGAAAAAATATGTCTTCACGAAATTGACTTTAAATTCTGATTCTGCCAATTTATCATTTATAACCTGACTCATAAATTTCTGAGCATCAGCTTTTTCATCTAATGACGGTACTAGTAATATAGATTCTTCAGTATTAAAACAAGTTTGTTTTTGTTACTTCTATGTATTTATTTATTTATTTTGCATTATAGAGCTTCAGGCTTATAGGTATTGAACACAAAATGCTTTAGCATACTATTTCTTACAGAGCTTTCTGACTTTTGGTATCCACTATGAGAAACTCAGTACAGTCATGAATTACATTTCTGGAATGCCAAAGCATGAGGAGAGAACAGAGCCTGCCAAAATCAGACTTCCTTTTTGTTCATTTGTTTGTCTTAAACATCAAGTAAACAGTTTGGTTTATTAGATGAAACGATTAGAATGGGAAGGAATGGGAGGGAAGATAGATGGTTGGCAACTACACCACCCCCCCGCTTCGCTGATGACATAGTTCTAATAACACCAAATATTAGCCAAGCAGCAAAAATGCTGGCTGACTTCGACCAAGAATGAGGAAAGAAAGGTCTACAGCTGAATCTGAAGAAAACTATGTTCATGAAGAATGAACTAGTTCCAGAGGCCCCATTCACTCTCAATGGAACAAACATCTCTGAATGCAGCAGTTATGTGTACCTAGGTCGAGAAATCAACATGATGAATGACCTAAAACCTGACCTGCGCAGGAGGAAGAGAGCAGCATGGAATGCCTTCAAAGGCATCAAAGAAATAGCTAAAAGGACAAAGACCGGCTCCGGGCACATCTCTTTGACTTCACCATTCTCCCTGCATTAACATACGCCTCAGAGACCTGGGCCCTACGAAAGCAGGATGAGAATGTTATTCAGGTCTCCCAGAGAGGAATCGAAAGAGCTATGCTTGGAATATCACGCCTCACTCAAGTGAGAGAAGGAATCTGGAGTTCTGACCTCTGTAGCTATTCCAGAATCAGGGATGCTATCTGTTTGCCAAGGCATCGAAAATCAGATGGGCTGGACATGTAATGCGATTTGGAGACAACCGCTGGACTAGAGCTGTTACTGACTGGATCCCAAGGGATGTCAAAAGATCACGTGGCCGCCCACCTACAAGATGGTCAGACTTCCTTGTTAAGACCCTGAAGCAACGGTTTGTGGCTCTTCATATTCCTGAATCAACCAGATGCCATTGTGCTACATTGGCACGTGATAGGGTCCAATGGAAATGTTACTGGCGCCCGCTCGAGCAAATCGATGAATAACGGGATTCAAGTGATCAAGTGATCAAACAGTTTGGTTCTGATTTTTGTAAAAGGTAATAATACTATCGCTGCAAATCGCCCTGTTTGGTTTGGAATTGAAAGAGGAAAATGCTAGGCAGAGGATGCTCTTAAAAATGTAAAAGTTTTGCTAATAGTTCAGAAAATTGGAATACAAAAGACTGAGCTGGGCAGCTTGTCACAAATGCCTTTAAGACTCTAACTCTTTTTGATTATCAATTCTGTGAACCCGCAGTTAATTGCTTTTCTGAGTACACTGAAAGCTTCATCTTTTCAATGTACTTTTCTTTAATTAGTACAAATATTTGGTGTCTGAAAAAGGTGGCCGTATAAGGCTTGCATTTGTCAATTTTTTTGTTTGTTTTTTATTCGCTGTTGGCACCTAGAGACCCAGGTGAATGACACATTTTTATTAAAATCAAGAAAAATATTATACCTATGGTATGATGCCCCCCAAACAACATGTTTGGAGTCTAATTCTATTAAGCAGCTTTTAGAAGTGCAGTTTAGTTGCCTAACAAGATAGAAAGCAGAAAGAATGCATATGATAACATTTTATGCTTCATTCTGGGATTTAAGAATTCATTTTTAAATCTTAATAACTGGAAGCAAGGCTATTATTTAGGTACAATATCAATCAAATGTTCTTAATATGTAGAACAATTAGCGAGAAAATATGGCATAGTTGCTTACATATGATGTCTTTTATTAAATTCAATTTATAGATTGATGCATATGTGTGAAATACACTTACTAATATACTCGTCCCCAAAATATCTCTTCAGAATTTCTTTACTTGATCATTATCCACATTCCAGTTTTATTACTTTACCATTCAGTTTGGTTTATTCTCTCACAAACAGTAAAAAAAAAAAATCCTTGCTATTTGCATTTTGGACTTGGTAATACTTGGGGCTTTCTGCTGTGTTGACTGACGTTCTGCAGCCGCCAGGTCTTCACTAACAGATCACAACACTTCTCTTCCGATTCTGACAACCAAGCACATCCTCAGAATTCTACAAATCACCCGAGAACTTCTGTTCTTGATGATATTCACTTTTCTATTGTAAGCAGATATGTGGAAACGGTCCTTTCTTAGTTGGACCCGTACCTTGATATTCCTCCTTTGGTGTGCTTTGAATTTTACCACTTTGGTGTACAATTTAGAGCATTTTAAAATCTGTTACCGTTTATTGTGAAATAAAACCCTTACATTATTTTGAATTAACATCACTTACTTATCTCTCTTTTCCCCTTCCACTGATTCCATCGGGATAAATTTTAAACACATGGACTAGTTCAAATATTGAGTATAGTAGAATGCCTCCTAGTGACTCCTTTATCACTTCTCTTTCCTACAGATTACTTTCTATTCCCTTAGAGTTAGTCACACCCATTATACATACACCAAACTATTGTTTTTTCATTGACTACTAATTCCCAACTCCTACCTGGGCTTTGAGACTCAATGCTATCTTCTCCAATGCATTCCCTTCAGATATTTGGTAGTTTTGCTATGTTCACATTGTGTGTGTGTGCGTGCGTGTTTGTGTGTGTGTGTGTTTTTGGGTAACACAGTTGATGCTAAGGTGTAATACCTGTGCAGCCCTCAGGGGACCATATGGGATGCCAGAGAGTGAACTTGGTTGAATTGTGTGCAAGGCAAATATCCTGGCCACTGTACTCCTCTCTCTCACATATTTCTCTGATAACTTATCACCCTTATGAGAGATTTTCATTTTTTGGTTTGTTTTGGGTCACACTCGGTTATCTTCACGGATTGCCCCTGATTCTGCACTCAAAAATTACTCCTAGAAGTGTTTGGGGACCATATGGGATACAAAGATCAAACCTGGGTCAGCTGAAGGAAAGACATACACCCTACCTGCTATACCATCTTTCCATTTCCTGGAACATTATGTAAGTTTATTTCCCAAATACATTACAAACTCTACCATGTATTTCTGCATCTAGTAATTTAATTTCTTTATCATGCAAACTATTCTAATGCAGTCTTATGATTGATGCATTTATGAAACTAAAAAATAAATGTGCTTCATACCTCTCAATTAAATATAGAATTAATATTAAATTTGAATTTTAAAAGAAAGCTTTGCAAATTTGGGGGGGGAGGAGTTTGGGTTTAAGAGCCCCATCTGGGAGTGGTGGTTAGGGAATATTTGCTCTATGGTCAGGAGTGACCGTCCACATGCTCTGGGGTCCACCTGTGGTACTGTGGAATTAAGCTGGGTTGGCAGGACGTAAAGTAAGAGCCTGGACCCAACACTATCTCAGGTCTCAGATGCTTGTCAAATAATTTCATATTCAACATCAACTATTTTATTTCCAAAACCTATTGAGAATAAAATAATAGTTTCTGAAAAGAATAGTCTGAAAATAATTGATTTTCCTAAGAGTTCTTTTTAGTTGTTGTACAACAAAAGTATATCAACTCCTTTCGTATCTCGGAGATAGATTTCTCAGTCTGGTCATAAGCATTCAATGTTATTACTTTGACCATCCTGCTTCTTTAAGTGTCCGGATTTTAGTTCCAGGGTGACAGGGGTTACTAATAGAAATGTTATGCTTGGGCAGTCATAGGTAGAGAAAAATTATTGAAAAAATACATTTGTGCCCACTAAAGCATTTTTACTGGATGTAACTCCAATTGCTATTCAAAAATGGAAACTATCATGGTTATATAAAAAGGAACTGCATTTAAAGGTGCTATTGAGGAATTTTCCATATGAACTTTAAAATGGATAAGAACCAAAGAGAATGAGAACTTGATGAGAAAAGGGAGACATATTTGTGAAGGATTTAAAATTTTTTAAAGCCTTAAGGCTTTCAAAAAATTATAAGTCCAGGTAACTTAGTACTTTATGTAGTAGTTTTCTATGGTCATATTTAATGAAAAAAAACCCTTTTGTTATGCATAGAAAAAGTTCATGATATCTGCTGTGGACAAATAAAATTAAAATATTATTATGTGAGTGGATATGCTGTTTTCAATTTTAATCAGATTTATGTATATACATGCATAAAAACACACACGTATATGTATATATCTATATCACTGCATTACTATCTTCCCATTCATCATAGTTTTGCTCCAGCGGGCACCATATGTCTCCATATGTCCTATCACATGCTAGTAGAGCCCAAGGGCATCTGCTTGCTCCAGGAACATAAAGAGCCTCAAACCGTTACTATATATATATATACATATATATGTTCAGAATTTTTTGTTTGTATTCAGAATTTGATATTGAACAGAATTATGCCTGCGTAAAAGCAAGCAGGAAATTAATCAAGATCCCCAAATTTCCACTTTAGATTTCCTTCTCTAAGCCTATGTTCTATGCTGTCTTGCACAAGTTCACATTTACTAAATGACAGCAGTTGCTGACCGTTCCACACCTTACTTTAAGTGCACTGCTCTATGGGTTCGAACTATAACTGACACAGATTAGTTTCTTCTATTTCAGATAAGGTAGGCAATTTCCTAAGGGCACTCAGCCTTTGAAGAAAATTCAGTCTGAAACTGTCCTTCTCTGAGCCTGGCTCTTCTTACTTATCTACACTTCCTATCACAGAGAGATTGAAATAAAAGCAGTGCTCTAATATAGACAGATCCATGACTCTATCTTGAAAGAGATACAAGCTAAACTGCTGAGATTCACCGGTAGGCCTACTTCTTGCCTGAGCACTCTGGGGCACTCCCTGGAGGGGTGGGGGGGAGGCCCTGCCTGCCCAGCCCAGCAGCCACACCCACATCCCACAGTTGAGGCCTAGCCAATTCCCCTGTTTCACTCCTTCTCGATTAACTTCTGCAGATGCCAAAGAGACCAAAGTTACAGATACAACAGATTTTAGCGTTTCAGTCTGAGAACTTCCAGAGTGGTGATGGTAAGCTTTCTCCACCCGTTATACTTTTGGAAGCCCCACTAGCCATTACTCAATTCCCACAGTGGCCACCATGTAAACTCATCCATTGAATTAATTCTGTACAGATCCTGAAGTTCCTGGAGCGGCGGCAGTCTACATGCCATGCAACATCTCTAAATTTCACTGTAATGACATCCTAATAGGAGCTTATCAAACCGGATGGGAAAGTAACATCGAAGCCAACTAATGTCAATAAATTAAAACAACAACCCAGAAGTTGTTGTTTTAACTATCAACAAAAAGCTAAATAGCCTTCAAATAAGGACATAATGACACAATGTTGAAATATAATAATTTACAGAAATTTTCTTTGACTAAAATTTCTTTTGATAATTGCATTAGCTGTTTCATTGTAACAAGCAACAGAAAATCATATTGTGCCTGCCAAGGGAGTGTGTGTGTGGGGAGAGGGGGGGGGAAACTGGGGATAATGGCGAGGGGGTCCCTCTGGTGGCGAACTGGTGTTGGGACATTAAATTCCCATAACAACTCCATTGTTGAACTTTGTAAATGTTTAAACAAATCAGTGAAAACAAATTAAAAAATAATTAAAAATAGAAATTACTCAGACCCACAGCTGCTCTGCTCAGCCGGCCCCATGTGGTAGCAACCCATGGAGCTGACCTCCCAGTAAGGGGCTCGGCCATCCCCTGGCCGAGTCCAACATTGCTCCAAGGGTTTGCTCTCACCAGCGGGGGAGAGACCATGCTGGCCAGACTGGGAGTGGAGTTTTGGGCCCTGCCCTTTCCTCCACATCCATGCCAGTTGTCCTGGAAGAGAGAGAGGACCCACCCACACCAGACTCAGCTAATTTGCAACCCCGGAAGAGATCCAGACCCATCCACTTCAGACCCACAGCTGCGCTGCTCGGCGGCCCCATGTGGAAGCAACCCATGGAGCTGACCTCCCGGTAAGGGCTGGGCCATCCCCTGTCCGAGTCCAACACTGCTCCAAGAGTTTGCTCTCATGAGCGAGGGAGAGACCATGCTGGTCAGACTCGGAGTGGAGTTTTGGGCCCTGCCGTTTCCTCCGCCTCCACCTCCATGCCAGTTGCCTCGGAAGAGAGAGACCCACCCACACCAGACCCACATGTCCCTTGGCACATGGCAGCAAAGCGCCCTCGCAATATTTTTATAGGATACTGAATTTTGCATAAGGTTCTTCCCAATTTCTTTCACATTTATGCATAGTAAACAGTTCTAGACATGTTTTAACTGATACCAGTAAGCCTGGCAAGAAGCCAGAGCAAACCACACATCATGCAGTTAGTCATTCTCAACATCCAGACTCCATAGTTCCTCAGAGCTCCATCCAAGAGAAAACCTGATCTTCCTGCTTTAAGTTTCATCAGTAAATGCTCGGGTTGAGAGCCTTCTACTGAGACTATACCACCTACGCGGTAAAGCCTGGCAAGCTACCGTGTTTTATTTACTTTTTATGCCAAAGACTAGTAACTATTATGGACCTCAGTTCCATAACATGAAGAATGGTTTCGGGCTCCTCCTGTCCCTGTAGCAAGTAGATGCCCTTGGGTTGCACTTGCTTGTGACAGGACCAACGGAGATGTTACTAGTGCCCACTCAAGCAAATCGATGAACAATGGTAAGACAGAAAAAAAAATAAAAACATAAATAGTCCTCTATAGTGTGCATAAAATATCCAAATTTTTCCCATATATAAGTTAAACGTTATGTAAATAGGGATATCTATAGTCAAACAGTAAAAAAATAAAAGCAGTGTTTGCTACATTAGAGAAATAGCTCATATAATTTATGCAACAGAAAGATAACATTAGAAATTTGGAGAATTGTATTCATGTCAGGTTTACTATACATGTCACCGATTCTAATAGATTACTAAATGAGATACTATACCTTACAACACTGTTAGCAATGTCGGGATCTTGTGCCAAAACAGTGCCAACAACAGTTCCAATCTTGGCATTTTCATACACCTCCATGACGTAGGAAGGCATGGAAAGAGTGGGGGTTCGTCTACATCTCCAACAATGATCTTCAGCATGGTGGCATCTTTAAAAGGACCCAAGTGAGAAAAGCGAAAATCAAGATGTGTATTTGCTCCTTCTATGTTGAGGGTATAGGACTTCTTTTTCTCAAAATTCAGTGGCTGTTTAAAAAATAAAAATAAAGGGTTTCCGATATTACAAAAGGCCATCATTTTTTCATCAGTCACTTTCTCTTTTTTTTTTAATATGACACACACGTACAGAATAGAGCCTGTCTATTTTCACTTAAACACTGGACAGGGAGAGAAGTGGAAGGGTTGCAGGCAGGTGACCAGCCTACACTGGCCGCCTTGTGACCACTGATGGTCTGTAGCACCTCATGGTGTCCTATTACTGTGCACTGCCAGGAGTGACCCCTGATTATAGCCCTGTAGTAGCTCTGGGACACCTGGGTGTGGGCTAATACCCAAAGTTCTTCAAAAAACAATTACAAAGAAACTTGTAACATTTTCAATACATTACTGAATTAGAGATTTAAATGTATCACGTTTTCAAAAAACGTTAATCAGGGGTCACTCCTGGCAGTGCACAGTAATAGGACAGTGACCAGCATTGTGCAAAAACTTACCCTTTCTACTGGCTCTCTGGACTCATTTTTTCCATTTATAAAATTTTTTTAGTGCTTTTCTGCCAGCTTATCGTTATATATTTCATTTCTCTTATACTACAATGTTTGACCACCTCATTTATTTAAGTATTATCTTCTTATGCCATTTTAGTGTACATTTTATACCATTGACTGTTTTAGTAATTTAAAGTAGTTAATAATTTCTGAGAGTATTATAATTTTTATTACAAATCATGTTCAAACATTATTTATTTTTGTTCTACTTGATATACCAGAAATATGATTTCAAAATAACAAATTATAATGAATGAGATCAGTCCTGTATTTCTAACAGCCAATATTTTATGAACAAATGTAGTAAAGTTATAATTATAAAACATTGGAATGTTATACTGAGTGCTATAAGACATGTCAGGGATGCAAAGCTTCGATAATAAGGATGCAACGTCTCATACAGGGCTGCATACAGTCAGACAATTACTCTTTATTAAAACAGGTCCCTTTTCCATTAAGAACTTAATGTTGGAAGAACCTTAACCATGATTCATAAAGTGTGTTCTGTGATCCAAAATAGGCTCCGGCTTAAGATAAAAGTTAACTATCCCCTCTAAGATGGCAATGGGAGTGTCCCAGAATCGGTTCTGTCATTTTAGTGGTGTCGCTACGCTGGTGTTCCCCATTAATGCCATGGTAAGATGCAGAACCAGTCTTTTTTGCCTCGCTATTTTTTGCCTCTGACTTAGTATTACCCTTCTTTAATTGTGCATCATTTTTCCTCTTGGAAGCAGCAGACAGTTATCATTCCCTATAGAGAAACTAAGACATTTTATCTACCCTAAAGAGAGCAAGGAGAGAAGCTTATTAAAAAAAAAAGTATCCTGAACAGGGTTTTGTAAACAGAGTGATCAGTTCTATAATGATCATTTCCCTAATCTCCTCTGAATTGCCCTGGAAAATGGGCCTTCCAAGAGATTGGATATCTTGTTAATGGAAACAACTAATTTTTCAACTAGATAGGAATTTAGGAATTTAGAACCTATGAATATATCAGGGACATGGATAAATGTAGATTTTAGAATATTTTTCAAGCTTTAATATGACAAATTAAAAATATAAAAACCTGAAAACTCAAATTACCAAAGTAGAATATCATGTCCGTAGATGTATTATTATTATATATGCTTTATATATATATACATATATGTACATACAGACATATAACACACTTAATTAATTTTGTAGTTTATGATGCACTAATTTGGAGCCAATACCTTCTGAGGAAACTTAAGTAGAAATAAATCGCCAATACTATTATTTCATTCTGATTAGTAAGATACAGAAATCCTTTCGCTGACCACAAATTGCATTTTTTTTCTTTCCACCATTTCTTTCTTCTTAACACTGGGGAATGATAATCTGTCTTTGACTAATTGAATAAATCTATATTCAAATTTAAACAAACGATCCAGGGAGTGTTATACATCCTGTGTTCTGCCATGAATTTAGGAGATGAAAAGGGTCCCCTGGTCCCAGAGAAGCAGAGGGTTTTAGAATCCAGAGATAATATTATGGGGACAAAAAAGCACTCTTGGGACAATTCTTGTTTGTTTAGGATAAAAGCAATTTTTCATTCAAGCTGCTGCATCTGTTAGACTTTACAATGAGTATAATTCGTCAAAAAGAGCATTTAAGATTTTAAAAGGAAACAGGGCTTGTTTATTAGGAAATCTTAATATTCTTTTTTGGATGAATAAAGAGGATTTTGAAACAGTTTGCATATATTCATTACTGTGGACGCTTCCGTCTTTTTAACTCCCAGTAACATTGTGGATTTTGACTGCTTGCCTCTACCCTAGAAGATATAATTGTCACACTGTGCCTTCAATAGCACAGTGTGACAATAATATGCCTTCTTCTCTGCTTTATTTTTAAGTACCTTGGCCAGTTAGAGGTTCGGAGTCTTAGCAATAACCTACCTCTTGCTCAGGTACAAGCTGTTCACATGGACATGGAACTTTATGTTTGTGATTATCAAATATATATTTAACTGCCCCCCAAGCAGAGATAATCATTTGGATCATCATTTGTGCCAGAACTGACAGATTGGGCAGATAAGAACCCATCTGGAGCCACTAAAGAATGAGAGTATTATTTAGAGTATGACAGGAATTTAGAAGCGGATGAATTGATGCAAATGGAAATATCTTAACAACCTCTTTTTTAAGGGAAAACAACAGAGCTGTATTATCAGTATAAAAGAACTAGAAAGTATATACACATTTATTCTTATCATGAGATTGCATAGACAACATGTAATATATTAATTTGTATTATAATTATAAGAGTAAATATTTCATTTGGATTATCATGACTAATTTTCTTATTTCTGCAACGTTGGCAAAGCTGTCTATGGAAAGCAATTTCAATGTTTTTAATAAATCTTCCAATCACTGCTTCACTGTATTGCTGTCTTCCCATATATCATGGATTAGCTTGAGTTAATATTCCAATATGTTATATTGGAAGATTTATTAATCGTCCAATGCATTCCAGTGATTTCTTTTTCGAGACATTATTGAGCACTCTAAGGGTTTTTACTTTCCATAGGTACGCAGTGAACTTATTCATAAATTGTCTATTCATTACTAGGTATTATGCTAACATCAAAGCATTGGTTTCCTAGGGCTACCTCAACCAATTCCATAAACTGAAATTTAATCTTTCAAAACAGGAACCCCAATAGTAAATGACAAACTAATTTGTGATTGGCCAATTCATTATTTCTTTCACCTTTTCCTTCTGGAAATACAAATGTTTGATATCCATTATTCAATCCTTGTTATAAAGTATGATACTCACCTGATTCAGATTTTTATTAAAGAAACTTAATATTTATAACATAGTTAGATGAGGTGTTAACTTTGAGGAATGAATATTTTTAATAGAGTGAGTGAGTCTTTAGAAATATTAGCATTAAGTTAATATGTTATATATAATGAACATAAATATTGAAGACAAGAGAAAATGGAGTAGGCTGGATTATAGTTTTCCTAAACATATGTATATGTATACATATAGAGACTCTCAGACATGGGGCAGAGCTGCTACTGGCTCTCCCTGTGCCCAGCCACTCACAAGGCACTGGGAGAGATGGCGTGTTCTAGCCCTGGCCAGCCACCAATCAGAGCCTCACAACAAGCCAGACGACCCCCCCCACTCCATGAGGGCCTTCCCCTCGTCAGAACTCCACCCAGCAGACCAGCCTATCACATTATCACGTTTGTGATAATTTCCACCTTTGACAAGACCTCCTGATATATGTTTCAATTGACCTTGGATATAGGTATCTTAATATGTACCTATATATTTATGTTATGCAGATAAATGCAGTCATTCTGTATCTGTCTCTCTCCTTCTGGCTAATTTTGCTCAACATAATCTTATCCATGTCCATCCATTTATAGGCAAATTTTATAACTTCATTTTTCCTAACAGCTGCATAGTATTCCATTGTGTAGATGTACCAAAGCTTCTTTATCCAGTCATCGATTTTCGGGCACTCTGGTTGCTTCCAGATTCTGGCTATTGTGAATAATGCTGCTATGAACGGCAATGCTCAGGGGTTACTCCTGGCTCTGCACTCAAGAATTACTCCTGGCAGTGTTTGGGGGACCATATGGAATGCCGGGGATCGAACCCAGGCCTGCATGGGCCAGTCGTGTGCAAGGCAAATGCCCTACCCGCTGGGCTATGGCTCTGGCCCCTTCCTTCTCTATTTTCTTCCTTCTTCCTTCCCTCCTTCTCTCCTTCCCTCCTTCCCTTCTTTCTTTCTTTCCTTCCTTCCTGCCTTCCTTCCTTCTTTCTTTCTTTCTTTCCTTCTTTTCTTTCCTTCCTTCCTTCCTTCCTTCCTTCCTTCTTTCTTTCTTTCTTTCTTTCTTTCTTTCTTTCTTTCTTTCCTTCTTTCTTTCTTTCTTTCTTTCTTTCTTTCTTTCTTTCTTTCTTTCTTTCTTTCTTTTCTTTCTTTCTTTCTTTCTTTCTTTCTTTCTTTCTTTCTTTCTTTCTCTCTCTCTTTCTTTCTTTCTCTATCTTTCTTTCTTCTCTTCTTTCTTTCCTTCCTTCCTTCCTTCCTTCCTTCCTTCCTTCTTTCTTTCTTTCTTTCTTTCTTTCTTTCTTTCTTTCTTTCTTTCTTTCTTTCTTTCTTTCTTTCTTTCTTTCTTTCTTTCTTTCTTTCTTTCTTTCTTTCTTTCCTTTTGTCTTTCATTTTTTCTTCTTTCTTTTCTTTCATTTTTCTTGGTGAATATACTTGCCTTGTGATATACTACTTACATATATGTATAGATCATCCAGACACTAAACAGCTCTGCTTAGGATGCCTATCCTTTGCTTTTGTTTTAGGATATGTATTAGCATTCATTCTGAACATTAAAATCCCATAATATATTATCCTTATTATTTTACTTGTATTTTATCTATTACCAATTGATTTGCTTTAAATGTCTCTCATGTTATTTTTGAGAATGCTTTACACCTCCACTTCCATTTAGACATGTGTATGTTTCTTTGTGTGATAACATCTATTCTTTTAAATTTAAGTGTTCAAAATTTTACTCTGTGAAGTGTGATTTCAGTACGTGCATAGAGCAGGGAACAAAAATGAGGAGTTTAGGCTGGAGTAATAGGAGAAGGGTTAAGGAACTCACTTGCATGGCATTGAACCACTTGTGGTATGGGAAAATCCCCTGTGGTGCAGGGAACTTTCCTGCACCACAAATGATGCCAAATGACTCCCTAGAGTCACTGCTTAGGGTAGCGCCAGGAAGAGTCCCTGAACACAGTCAAGTACTGCACAAGCCTTTGCTCTTAGTACCCCCAAAATCTAAAATAAATATTTCTATTTTCTTCACCTCTCTTTATATAATAACAACACTTTATATCTTATAGTCTTCAGTATGCTTATAGAGCTAAGATTTAATTTATTGATGAAGATGTATGTTTTTGATTTCTGGATACTATCGAAACAGTCACAATTTTGTTCCACACATGAGTGTATGAGAGGTGTATACTCTTTCTACGTTTTTAGGACTATCACCGGTAACACTTGCACTATTGCACTGGCATGGTTACTAATTGTACTCAGTGTTCTCTGTCATTTTCATTATTGCTACTAATGTGGGTTATATCATGTTTTCCCTAAGAAAATATTACCTCATTTTTAAATCATCAAAACTGTAACACATAGTGATCTATGCATGCTGCATCTTATGTTAGGGAAAATATCTGAGTATTCCTCCATGTTTTAGAAAATGTCACTTTTTCAACTGTGAGCTCAGATAACTTAAGGAATTCCAAATTAAAATTTGACATCTTTTAATATAACAATGCTTCATGTCTGCTCTGTTTTGTCGAAGGGAAAGAATATTATTGAATTCATCTTTATACATCAGTTATATGTCATAAGTCTTAGTTCATGGTGGGTGATTAATATCCTTTCATAAAAGTCAAATGTAGTTGGGTTTAAAACAAATAGTGTTGATACATACTTTACATTTGGAAAATTAAATGTTCTATATTATTTCTAACATGATATCAATAGTTAATATGTGTGATCTAACTAACATGCATTGATTTACTCACTCAGTCATCAGTGATGTACAATTCTTTCTCAGTAAAACAAAATTAAAAGTCACAAAAAGTTAAGCAACTTGTCCAGAGCCCAGACTATAAGAGCTGTGAATGGGATTTGAAGACAAGCAGTTAGATTCTATAGGTTGTGTGGTTAAGTACTGAGAAACCGACTAAAATAGGAAAAACAAATAAATTAAGATATCATTAATTAAAATAGAGCATGATTTTCATGCTGTATTTGACACCGGAGAACTGATCCTTGGAACATGCGATGAAAGAGGCATCGGTGGCATTGGTGTCCTTGTCAACACGAACATGGTCATCAACATTGATTCATTTGAATGCCTAACAAACCGAATAGGACGATTACACTTGAAGAGATGTGGCCCACTGCCAGCAATATCTATCTTCATTGTCTACGCACCAACATCCACATACAAAAAAGATGAAATTGAGAAATTCTATATGGAATTGGAGTAGTTCTATAAAAAAGATCACAGCTTCTACAAGATCATAGTCGGTGATTTTAATGCCAAGATAGGACCAAGAAAATCAGCTGAATAACTCCACATCGGGACCCATGGCCTAGAATGGAACCAACAGGATGAGAGACTATCTGATTTCATCATGTCCACCAAGACCATTCATGGAAACTCACAGTTCCAGAAGGCAGAAGTGAAACGTTGGACATGGGAGTCTCCTGGCAGACAGTTCCAAAATGAAACTGACCACGTCATCTTCAATTGGCGGTTTTGTCGGACCAATGTAGCTATCGTCCCCAAATTCCAAACAGGATCGGACCACCTTCTCCTTCGTGAAAAATTCTACTTCCCGCAATGGGGAGAAAAGGCTGCAAAGTTTAAGAAGAGAACTCCCCAGAACGTCCACCAACTGGGAAATCTTTGGCAACATTGCAGCAACATGGGAAGATACTATCATTGACGACATCGATGAAGAATACAACCAACTGGTTCAGCACCTCCATGATTGTGCAAATAATGCTGAGAGAGAGAAAGAGCGCAAAAGGACGCCTGTCTTCAGAAACTCTTGAGCTCATTAGCCAACGTGGCAACGAGCGAGCCTCAGGAGACCAAATGCTAACGTCCAAGCTTGCTAAATGGTGCAGAAAAGCGATAAAAGAAGACCTCAAAGACAGAAGAGCAGAAATATTGGAAGATGCAGCAGAAGCCAGGAAAAGCATTCACACCGCCCGCCTATCCTTCGCCAACTATAAGACCAAGATGACTGCCCTTCGATACCCTGATGGATCTACCACATCTTCCAGAAAGGCAATGGAGAAGATTATCCAGGATTTCTACTCAAATCTCTTTGATAGCCACATCCACCTGCCCACATACCAAATTCTACAGGATGGATATGGCATTCGGCAAATTTCTCCCTTCTGAAATCCGACATGCCATCTCGTCGGTAAGGAAGGGAACAGCACCAGGCCCAGACAAAGTCAGACCCGAACACCTGAAGAATCTGCCGTTGGTACTGCGTCAATACACTAGCTCGGCTCTTCACACGCTACCTGTCCGAATGCAAGTTGCCCTCCCAATGGAAAACCAGCAGGACAGTTCTACTGTTCAAGAAGGGAGATATTCACGAAATCGGCAACTATAGCCCCATCTGCTTGTTGTCCGTCATCTACAAGCTGTTTACATGAGTCATCATGAACAGGATTAGCAGAACACTAGATGAAGGACAACCATGCGAGCAAGCAGGCTTCGGAAAGGATTCAGCACAATGGACCATATCCACACAGTAACCAAGCTCATTGAGGTTTGTAGGGAGTACAAGATGCCGCTCTGTCTCACGTTCATTGATTTACAGAAAGCCTTTGATTCTGTGGAGACTGAAGCAGTCATCAAACCCTAGTGAAACAGGGTGTTCAAACCCAATACATCAAGATCCTTCGTGAGCTGTTATTATGGATTCACCAGCAGGATCTCACCATTCTACAAAGAAGTGATCACTAATGTGAAAAGAGGGGGTTCGACAGGGTGATACCATTTCACCAAAACTCTTCAGCACCACCCTCAAGAACATCATGCGACAAATAGAATGGGAAGGAATGGGAGTGAAGATAGATGGTCTGCAACTACACCACCTCCGCTTCGCTGATGACATCGTTCTAATAACACCAAACATTAGCCAAGAGGTATAAATGCTGGCTGACTTCGACTGAGAATGTGGAAAGATAGGTCTACAGCTGAATCTAAACAAAACTATGTTTATAAAGAATGAGCTAGTTCCAGAGGCCCCATTCACTCTCAATTGAACAGACATCTCTGAATGCAGCAGTTATGTGTACCTAGGTAGAGAAATCAACATGAAAAAGACCTAGAACCTGAGCTGCGCAGGAGGAAGAGAGCGGCATGGAATGCCTTCAGAGGCATTGAAGAAATAGCTAAAAGGACAAAGAACCTCCGGCTCTGGGCACATCTCTTTGACTCCACCGTTCTCCATGCATTAACATACGCCTCAGAGACCTGGGCCATATGAAAGCAGGATGAGGTCTCCCAGAGAGGAATCGAAAGAGCTATGCTTGGAATATCACGCCTCACTCAAGTGATAGAAGGAATCTGGAGTTCTGACCTCCGTCGCTATTCCAGAATCAGGGACGCTGTCTCGTTTGCCAAGGCATCGAAAATCAGATGGGTTGGACATGTAATGCGATTTGTAGACAACCACTGGACTAGAGCCCTTACTGACTGGATCCCTTGGGATGTCAAAAGATCACGTGGCCGCCCACCTACAAGATGGTCAGACTTCCTTGTCAAGACCCTGAAGGAACGGTTTGAGGCTCTTCAAATTCCAATGTAGCCCAATCAACCCGATGTCATTGGGCTACATTGGCACGTGATAGGGTCCAATGGAAATGTTACTGGTGGCCGCTCAAGCAAATCGATAAATGAAGGGATTCAAGTGATCATTATTTATTTTATAAAAATGCATGCACTTAGTAAACCATAATGCTTCCACATTCAAGAGACACACATTTATATCTATTATATTGCTTATGTAATTGATTTATATAATTGGAAATAATTGTATTGCTTTATTTCTATAATTGGGACATAATGGATTCATTTATTAATTCAGGCTGCCAGGAGTCTTAAATTTCCTGATACATAAAAGCAGAGAGCTGTGAACTGAAACTTGTGTTATACAAAGACCTTTATTAACTTGTGTCTCCTCCCAGTACTTTATTGGTGTAATTTTAACTTCATCTAGCAGCAAGAGGACTTTTCACTCTGCATCTTAATGTAGCTTACCGTCAATGAGTTGACTCCAAATTTCATCTTAAATTTTACTTTTTTAATTTCACTCTATTTCTCTTAGTAATTGCTTTTACATATCATTACTCTTTTTAACTTATAAAATAATACTCACCCTTTTTAATTTAACACATTTCATGTTACTGTGGAGTCATCATTTTTCCTATCAATTATTTTCTCTCCAGCTCTCCACATTTGCAACTTTTGTTTCTCATTAATCACTTTTGCTATCCATTAAATCATACTAGAATAGTTATTCTATGGAACTATGTAACCACATATAAAGAATATTCAAAAACATAATTAAAAATATTTTTCAGGCCCAATATTTTGAGAATTTCAAGAAGTCCCTGAAATTTTTATTCCTATAGAATTAGGGAAACAAGCCTCAGGAGTGGCCCTTGATCTGGTGCATACAGGTTTTAAATGTAAGAGTGGAAATAGCAATAAACGTCATAGAAACTTTTATTTTTAATTTTTTTTTTTGATTTTTTAAATTTTTTTATTTTTACAATTACAAAGATATACAATTAATGAAACATATGGCTTGAGTCATACAGAAATGGACATACCCAGAGAATTACCAGGTGTCATTTATTTCTATTTTAGCAACGAATGTTTGGCATTTTGGCATATCATAAGAAAAAAGGTAAAGATCTGAATACTTTTTAACTTTTTAAAAGGTATTTTCCCAACTTGTGTTTACTCTTATAGTTTGTAACAAATTATATATTAAATAACATTAAATACTTTTTTTCAATTTATATTTGCAATTTTTGATTTTTCTTGCAATTTTTTTTGCAATTTATAATATGAACCTTTGAAATTTCAAATTCACTGGTTACAAATGTAACTGAGTGGTCTGGAAAGTTTTTTGAATTTTGTGCAAATTGATTATGAATGGAAGATAAGAAAGGAAGGTAAATGTTGAGTTATTTAGGTAGTTATCATCCAGGAATGCCTTATTTACTTTGATTGATTTAATTTTTTCAAAATTATCTTAAAGTATTTCAATAAAAAGATGTAAGATTGAAAGTGATGCGTATATATACATTTCTTTTAAGTGCAGAATAATATATATATGTTTTAGTGCAAAATATGTTAAATATTTTAAGTGCAGATTATTATATGTATTTAAGTGAAATATGTTTTATATATATTAAGTACAGAGTATTTATATATATATGTATATATATATATATATTTATTTATTTATTTATTTTTCTTTGCTTTTTGGGTCACACCCGGCAATGCTCAAGGCTTACTCCTGGCTGTGCACTCAGGAATTACTCCTGGTGGTGCTCGGGGACCATATGGGATGCCGGGGATCGAACCCGGGCCAGCATGGGCTGGCGGTGTGCTGGGCTGGCGGTGTGCTGGGCTATCGCTCCGGCCCCTGTATCACTGTCTTCCCGTTCATCAACGATATGCTCGAGCAGGCCCCAGTAACATCTCCATATGTTCTGTCTCATGCTAGTAGAGCCCAAGGGCATCTTTATGTTCCTTGCTCCAGTAACATAAAGAGCCTCAATCCATTCCGAATGAGGTCTATAATTGTTACTGGTATTTGGCATATCAAATACAACACGGGAAGCTTGCCAGGATCTGCCTTGCAGGTAGCATACTCTTGTAGGCATCTTTAAGTCCAGCATTTATTGATGAACCGCGGGGCTGCTTAGCCGCGCAAGCAGGGCTGTGATAGGCTGGTCTGCTGGGTGGAGTTCTGACGAGAGAGAATCCGGATGTAGAAAATGGAGGCCTCGTGGGAGTGGGGGGGGTCATCTGGCTTGTTGCAAAGCTCTGCTGGGGTGGTGGGCCAGGACTAGAACCCACCATCCCTCCTGGGTGCCTCCTGAGCGGCTGGTCACAGGGAGAGCCAGAACCAGCTCTGCCAGTACCGGCCCTATATATATATTTAAGTGCAATGTATATTATATATATTTAAAGTGAAGAATAGCTTATATATGTATGTATATATATATATATATATATATATATATATGTTTAAGTGCAAAATGTTGTATATGTTTTTAAGTGCAGAATATGCTTTATCTGGCAATAATGATCATATTTACACCTCAGTATTTTACATTAAACTACATGATCAAGAATTTTTTCTTTAAATTGGTCGGCTTTTGTAATCAATTAAATGAACCCAGGTAGGTAACAGAATACCACAAATTGAATATTTCCAGAATAAGAAGAGCAAATAGGACAGTCTTGGATTAGGGAAGAAGAAAATAACAGCCAGTGCAAAGAACATACATTTATAGAGAAACCACAAGAAGAGAGAGTCTGCTAAGAAATAGTAGCTCCCAAGCTAGAGGGGTTTATGCGAAATGAAAAAAAAAATGCTTCAACATGCATTCGTCCTTATCGTTTTTCCCCTTTTCCACCCGGTCAGACTCCATTAAACAACAAATGAAAGATATCAGAGTGTATTTACAATGTACCACACCATGGACCAGTGAATTGAACTTGGCAATTTTCTGATGAAAGAATGATATGTACAGGAATGTGCAGACAACTCACGCAGTTGATTTATAGAGCAGTGCTGATTTTGATCGTTGTGAAGATTTAGCTGTTCTGTTTGCTGGCTAAGGTGAGCTGCTCAGAGATAAAATAAGGCACGAGTTTTAAGCACTGGCTTATCCATTTTCTACCATCTGCATCATGACCTTCTCCTGGTTGTAAAAATTTTATAAACTGTATAGTGCATATTTTACATTTCATTCTATTTGCAATCTAAAGCATAAACTAAATTAAGCAATTCTGATATGGTTCATATAAATCTGAAAGATAGAAAATGAAATTGAATTCGAATTTAGAAATTAATTAATGCCCAAGACAGTCTAGACTGCATTAATCTTTTTAGCTAAAAAAGTGCTTCTGTTTTAACTCATTAATTAAAAAATACTCATTTTATGCATCTCTATTTTCATTTAAACAATTGACAGTTGTCATATTTACATATTCTCATGTAAAATAATCTATCATGTTAGAAATAATATAACATGAATACGTTTTATATTTAAATTATAGCTATTATATATGTGAATACCCTATTTTACCTTAAATTTTACAAACTATATTAAAATTAATTGCGGTCATGTGCATGGTAAGCTTCACACTGTTCTTAATTGCACATTACATATTCCTATTTCAGATTTTTGTATATCACACCATTTTTACCCAGGCCACTCTGCAAACATTTCATAATTTCCTACTTTCTAATGGAGAGCACAGTAAGGATGAACTGTACAGGGATTTATACAAACTTATCCGCAACCATTAGCTGCTATCTCCTCTCTGATTTTCTTAGAGAAGGATCAAAATTGCAGGCTCTACCTTAGAGTTATCCTTTTAAATTCAATCATGCCCTATTATTCTTGTTTTAAAATGGCTATTGGCCTTTTCACCTTTCATTTAAAAACACTTTCATATTCTCAACAATTTGCATTTTTATGTTATTGTGTTAAATTTATTTCTTTCATATCTGTTCTCTCCCATTACAAGTTTGCAAAGAGGGTTGGTATGTTTCTCATTTTTTCCACCTTCATTTTCTTGTCACTTTGTGCTATTCAAATTTGTTTTTCTCTACATTTATCAAGTATGAAAAACTAGTAAACATTCATACACAAAGACACACTTGCTAGTTTCATTTTCTAACCATTTCTTCTTGGGTTCATTTTGAACTATATATTTGCATTTGCATATATAATATTCTTCCTTCAAATTTTCATATATTTATTCCACCATATATATGCAACTATATAGACATCAGCTATCATGTCACAGTTGATGTCTCTCTCCATATATGCAATATACTTATATTTATGTATTTGTATATGTCTGTGTGCATACATATATACATATATAAGTGTATATTGCATGTGTGAAGAAAGAAAGCTTTTGCTGAAACTTACTCAGAAATATTATGTATATATAAATATATAAAAAGTATATTACACAGTGTTCCCAGAGTTCAAAGTTTATATTTCAAAAAAGAATTAGACATTTATTTTAATCTCCCCTAAGTGGGAAAGCCATCTAAATAGTGAATAGATTATTTATTGTAATATATATATTGTAGTCAATCATTAATTATTCTAATGCTTATTTGAATGCCCACGCTTATAGTAGGTCGATGACAATTTAGAACACAGAGACACAATTTAAAAAATAAATGACCTGACTACACAGCTGAAGACATTAGAAAAAGACCAACAAAAGGAGCCCAACCCAGGCAGAAAAAAAGGAAATAATAAAACTTAGAGAGGAAATCAATGAGTTGTAAACCAAAAAAAAAATCCAAAAGATTAATGAAACCAACAGCTGGTTCTTTGAAAAAATAAACAAGATTGACAAACCATTGGCAAGTCTTGTAAGGACAGGAAAAGAGAGAACCCAAATAAACAGAATCATAAATAAAAATGGTGACATCACAACAGAAACCACAGAAATCCAAAAGATCATCAGAGATTACTTTGAGGGGCCTGTATGCCCTGAAACATGAGAATCTAGAAGAAATGGATCAATTGCTGAAGTCCTATAAACTCCCACAGCTGAAACAAGAAGACCTCCAATACCTGAATAAGCCTATCACCATCGAGGAAATAGGAAACAGTAGTTAAAAAGTCTGCCCAAACAAAAAGTCCAGGTCCAGACGGATGCACTAGTGAACTCTACCAAACCTTTAAGGAGGACCTACTTCCAGTCCTTTTCAAGCTCTCCCAGGAAATAGAAGAAACAGAAACACTCCCAAACAGCTTCTACGAGGCACATATCACCCTGATACCCAAAGCAGGGGAGACACACAAAGAAAGAAAACTCCAGACCAATATCCCTGATGAACACGGATGCTAAGATCTTCAACAAAATACTAGCAAACAGAATCCAAAGACTCATCAAGAAGATTATACATCATGACCAAGTAGGATTCATCCCGGGAATGCAAGGATGGTACAACATTCGCAAGTCAATCAACATAATACATCATATCAATAAAAGAAAAAATAAAAACATATGATCCTATCAATAGATGCAAGAAAGCATTTGACAAGATCCAGCACCCGTTCATGATTAAAACCCTCCAGAAAATGGGAATTGAAGGGACTTTCCTCAAGAAAGTTACAGCAATCTACCAAAAGCCCACAGCAAGCATCATTCTAAATAGGGAAAAGTTGAAAGCCTTCCCCCTGATATCAGGGACAAGACAAGGTTGCCCACTCTTACCTCTTTTATTCAATATAGTACTGGAAGTACTTGCCATAGCAATCAGAGAAGAAAAAGGACATCAAGGGCATCCAGATAGGCAAGGAAGAAGTCAAGCTATCATTATTTGCAGATGACATGATATTATACCTAGAGAACCCTAAACTCTCTACCAAAAAATCCTAGAAACAATAGACGCATATAATAGAGTGGCAGGATACAAAATCAACACCCAAAAAGTCAGTGGTTTTCCTATATACAAATAACGAAAGAGAAGAAAGGGATATTAAGGAAACAATTCCATTCACAATTGTGCCACAGAAAATCAAATACCTAGGAATTAACTTTCTCAAGTGTGTAAAAGACCTGTACAAAGAAAACTACAAGACACTGCTCCAAGAGATAAAATAGGACACAAGGAAATGGAAACATATTCCTTGCTCATGGATGGGGAGAATCAACATTGCCAAAATGGTAATACTCCCTAGAGCTCTGTACAGATTCAATGCAGTCCCTATAAGGATACCCATGACATTCTTCAAAGAAATTGACCAAACACTCCTGAAATTTGTATGGAACAATAAACCCCCACAGATAGCTAAAGCAATCCTCGGGAAAAAGAAGATGGGAGGCATCACTTTACCCAACTTCAAACTGTACTACAAGGCAGTAGTAATTAAAACAGCATGGTATTGGAATAAAAACAGACCTGTGGACCTATGGAATAGAATTGAGTATCCTGAAACCCAACATCAAACACATGATCATTTAATCTTTGATAAAGGTGCAAAGAGTCTAAAATGGAGTAAGGAAAGGCTCTTCAACAAGTGGTGTTGGGAAAACTGGGCAGTAACATGTAAAAAAATGAATTTGGACCTGTGTCTAACACCATGCACAAAAATCAGATCAAAATGGATTAATGATCTCAATATCAGACTTGAATCCATAAAGTACATTGAAGAAAATATAGGAAAAACCCTCCACGACATTGAAGCCAAAGGCATCTTCAAAGGTGAAACATCACTAACAAAGCAACTAGAAGAAAAGATAAACATATGGGACTACATGAAACTAAAAAGCTTCTGCGCCTCAAAAGAAACATTGACTAAGATACAAAAGCAGTCCACAGAATGGGAAAGAATATTCACCCAATATACATTGATAAGGGGTTAATATCCAGGATATATCAGGCGCTGGTAGAACTTTACAAGAAGAAAACAAACAACCCCATCAAAAATGTGGAGAAGAAATGAACAGAAACTTCAGCAAGGAAGAAATTCGAATGGCCAAAAAACATATGAAAAAATGCTCATCATCACTAATCATCAGAGAGATGCAAATCAAAACAACAATGAGATACCACTTTACACCAAAGAGACTGGCACATATTCAAAAGAGCAAGAACAACAAGTGGTGGCGTGGATGTGGGGGAAAAGGGGACACTCATACATTGTTGGTGGGAATGCCGGCTGGTACAGCCTTTCTGGAAAAACAATATGGACATTCCTCCAAAGACTAGAAATTAAACTCCCATTTGACCCAGCCATACCACTCCTGAGAATCTAGTCTGGGAAACCAAAAATATGCAGCGGAAACATCATCCCTACTTTTATGTTCATAGCAGCATTATTCACAATAGCCAGAATCTGGAAGCAACCAGAGTGCCGGAAATTGATGACTGGATAAAGAAGCTTTGGTACATCTACACAATGGAATACTATGCAGCTGTCAGGAAAAATGAAGTTATAAAATTTGCCTATAAATGGATGGACATGGAGAAGATTATGTTGAGCGAAATTAGCCATATGGAGAGAGACAGATACAGAATGACTACATTTATTTGCATAACATAAATATATATGTACATATTATGATACCAATATCCAAGGTCAAGTGAAACATATATCTTCATGTCTTGTCAAAGGTGGAAATTATCACAAACGTGTGGGAGTCAGGAGGCTAGGTAAGACAGAAAATGGACCATTGTGCTAACAGTTGTCGAGGGTACTAATGCCAACCTAGAACTGAGCATTAAATAGAGGCAAAAAGATACACATGACAACCCTTTAATGTATGTTCTGTAATCCTTAGTCTGGAAGGAAAGGGAAAGAGAAAGAGAGAGAAATGGAAAGAAATAAAGAACCTGCCATGGAGGAGGGCTGGGGGGAGGGGGAGGGAACCGGGGGCGTTGGTGGTGGGAGATGGGCACTGGCGGCAGGATGGGTGCTGGAACACTGTATGACCAAAACCCAAATATGAACTTTTTAATTGTATATCTTTGTAATTGTAAAAATAAAAAAAATTTAAAAAGGAAAAAAAAACAAAACAAAAAATTTGAGGGGCTGGAGCGATAGCACAGCAGGTAGAGTGTTTGCCTTGCACGCCACCGACCAGGGTTCGATCCCCGGCATCCCATATGGTCCCCCGAGCACCAACAGGAGTGATTCCTGAGCAAAGAGCCAGGAATAACCCCTCAGCATTGCCGGGTATGACCCAAAAAAAGAAAAAAGAAAGAAAAAAATTGAAAAATAAAAGAGTCACCTTTGTCCAGGGATATAGCTCAGCAGTGTGGAACTTGCGTTGCCTATGGAAGGCCCTATGTCAGACCCCAGAACTATAGTAGATAATAAATGAATAAATAATGAATAAATTCATCCAGTTGTCGGTGTAGTTTGATCAACAGTTAATCAGAATTTTTGACACTGGCTTTCTCTTAAAAGGCCATGTTCTCCCTTGAACACACATTGTCACTGTGTCTCAGGTTAATATGCTTTCCCTCTTTGACACCTGTGTTCCCAACTTTCTCTTTTATCATATTTTTCTAAGCTTCAGTAAAAACTCTATTGCTTCACACATGCAATATACATCTCTGTCTATAGATATAGATTTATATAATATATATATAGAAATGTATATATGTACACACAAGCACACACACGTCCATATGTATATATACATATCAATGGAGAGAGGGAGACATATTAATTATGACCTAATAGCTTCCTTTTAGATTCCTTCAAAAGCTCTGTAAGAGTGTACTTTTAGTTGTAACTTGGTTGCAGAGTTCATGTGTTGCAAGTGTGAGAAACTGGATTCATCCCCATTACAAAAAATAAATAAATGTACCGACAAATCAAAGGCCTTCCAGCCAGCATATAAAATTGAACAATGTCTACTATACTCTTCAAATTATTATTAAATTATTTAACACCTTGTTCTTTCTGCTACATATTAAAGAATATTGCTGTAATTTCATAAAAGTATCAAGTCCTACAAATTTCAGAATATTGATGCATTTTCTTTTTCCTTCCTGTGATGTTTTCACATTTTAACATTTTAAATAAGAGAAAAAGTGCCTCCATGTTAGGACTCCTTTAGGAGTTAAAGGCATAGTATCCCAGAAAATTAAAAAGATCAGTTGGGAGAAACAAGTAAGGGCATCAGTTGAGACTGAATTCTAAGCCTGGCAAGAGAGGGAGGAGCAGAGAGCTGGGCTGGATAAACAGTGCTTAGAGAGGGCTAGGGGTAAAGAGTAAGGCAAGCAGCTCTATAACAGAGGGGAAGAGAGAGTGTAGACTGCTGGACATCTTGCTGGGGAAATCCCAGTGTGCCTGTGTGCCTGAGAAACTTCTAGCAGAGAAATAGGTTCTTGGGCTAAGGTGGAGTGAGGAAACAACTGTAGGAAATAATAAACAACTGAGCCTCTGGACTGATTCAGTACCTGATACTGTCAGTCAGTCACACAGTGAAAAACTGACACTTCTCCTCTTTTATTTATGCATTTGTTCAAGTACTGTTATTGACATTGGTTGCATGTTGTGAAGGTAGTTCTTGTTCCTGGCTCCGTACTCTTCCTGGGAACCCCGGTGGTTGTCAGGGAACAAGCGTGGTTAGAGTATTACCCCTGTACTGTCTCTCTGGATCTCCTTTTTTTACATTTTATTTTACCGAACTGACTTCTAATTATCTTTCAATTTGACCACCAATAAATATTAGAAAAGATCAAGATGCTCTATTTTCCTCTAATGGCACTGCATCCAACTCTTTCATATCAATGTTTGTAATAATTGATGAAGAAATGAATGTGATGTATGGCTGTTTATATAGAATGGACGTTTTATGCAGATAGAGACGAAGTCTAGGCGAGCAGGGCGGTATAGTAGGTAGGGTGCTTGGCTTGCTCACGGCCGACTTGGGTTCTACCCACTGTACCATATATAGTCCCTGAGACCACCAGGAGTGATCCCTGTGTTCAGAGTCAGGATCAGGCCCTGAATAAATTAAGTTTAGCTTTGCTCACCCCGTAAAATACATGGAACACAGAACTTGGCAAACAGGAGGAACTCAAAGTACTTACTTTTTGTTAACTAAAGATATAAAAGCATTATTACACATTTATCCAGATTTGACTATGTTGGGATAGAAAGATTAAAAGAGAAAAGTTTCTAAATTAGAGTAACAATATTTTACATAGATAAGGAATGATATTTACTATTTTTACAGTCTATATTCTAGCGTGTTGAAAATGTATGTGGCATGACATTGACAAATAAGCTCTCAAATTAAGTCAATATAGCATCAGTGGTTATTGAACGAATTAATGAGATACCAAGGGCTGGAGTGATGGTTCAGAGGGTAGGGCATTTGCCCTGCATGCTGCCGACCCGGTTTTGTTCTCCGAGCACCGTCAGGAGTGATTCCTGAGTGCAGAGCTAGGAGTAACCTCTGAGCATTTCTGGGTGTGACCCAAAGACCAAATAATAATAATAATAATAATAATAATAATAATAATAATAATAATAATAATGAGATACTAAACCATATAAATAGAAAATCATAAACAAACAAACAGATAACTTAAATATTATATAGACCAATACACATCAACATACATAAAAAAAGAAAAATGACACAATTTTTTGACTGGGGTTCTGACACATTTAAGTTGAAGACTCTAAAAATACTTATTTAAATGACCAATTTCTCTGTACCACTTTGGTCTTTCTGAATAAAAGTATGTATGCCTGCACATCATCAGATTTCCAGGCTAAAATAATTAATCTTTTGGGACTGAGACACAGTTTATTGAGGGTGAATTTAAATTTTCTTATATCTATGGCCAGAGTAATAGTTCAGAGGGTGTTTGCCTTCCACATGGTTAATAAGCAAGGCTCAATCCCTCACATTTCATTTAGTCCTCGACACTAGGTG
This sequence comes from Cryptotis parvus, assembly GCA_021461705.1. NCBI lineage: Eukaryota > Metazoa > Chordata > Mammalia > Eulipotyphla > Soricidae > Cryptotis > Cryptotis parvus. Next base: position 12,619 of record JAJIBD010001767.1, on the reverse strand, counting down.
TAACTTGTGAGTGCCTAGTCCGTAGTAACTCCTGAGCATTGAGAGGTATGGCCCCCAAAATAAAACAAAACAAAAACTCATATCTAATTGTCTGTTTTCAGTTCATTTTCCTTCTTTTTTTTTTTTTTTGGGTCACACCCAGCAATGCTCAGGAGTTTCTCCTGGCTCTGCACTCAGGAATTACTCCTGGCGGTGCTCGGGGGGACCATATGGGATGCCGGGGATCGAACCCAGGCCAGCAAGGGCCGGCCGCGTGCAAGGCAAATGCCCTACCCGCTGGGCTATTGCCCCTGCCCCATGTTTTCAGTTCATTTTCAAATACATATGAGGAAGAGATGTTTTTAAAAATTAAAAAGGAACAGTGTCAGTTCAGTAAATAAAAAGTTTAAATTAGGAAAAGAATGATTGACTTCGTTGTTTTAAATAAAGAAGTTTCATGAATCCATAACTTTCAGAAATAATTTCTCTCCTAATGAGTATTAGTAAACATGGCTATCGGTTTTACATGAGAAAATCTCTTCATGTTTCTTTGATAAACACTGAAAAAATAACATCATTATGCAATAATTTAATTACAAATATAGGAATTTTAATTAATTTTATATCTGGAAACAAAGTCATGTAGGACATATTACCTGGTGCTTATATATCAGAATTTGATCTCATTATGCACCACGACAAGCGTATATGCTAAAGTTCATCTAAAGAGATAGAACTGTAAGTGAAATGCAATTTTATCTCTAAAAGAAAATATTTTAATGATCTGAAAAATATATTATTCATGCCTCCAACAAATTTCCATTGATAGAAACCGGATGAGTTGGATAAAGCATCAACCATATTTCTTTACCTTTTTCAAGGAAAGGATCCCTTCCCTCGTCTCTTTGTCGGTGGAGATGGAGAACACCCCAACGCCATCACCGTTAATGATGGAGTATGTCATGTCAGCGTTTGAGCCAGTATCTGCATCATTTGCCTTGATTTTCCCAACAGCTGAACCAACTTGAGCTGACTCAGGAACATACAACTGATAGTGCTCTGCAAAACATTTTATATTAATTTTGCTTGACACAGCAATGCAGTCATAGATTTAGAATAAAAATTAAGCTATGTAAGCTGAATATTCAAATGAGCATTATAATAAATAATATATGCAACATATTTATTTCTGTTTGGAATGTTAGTATACTAATAAAAATGAGAGAGTGCATTATAAAAAATTAAGTATATGTAAAATATGCTACAGAACATTTTATAGATATATGAATGTAAAATGTTTTATTAGCACTACAACCATAAGCAGGAACACAGGGGGGATAGAGTTTATATATCATATTGAATATAATCTGAAATTACTAAGTGTTTCTACACATACCAACACATTGACCACCACAAGTTACTTCTGAGATTAATATATAGTGATTAAATTCAAAGTGCAAAACAAAACAGATATTTAGTTCAATGGTAAAGAGCTTGTTTTTCATGTGTGAGGCCCTGGGTTCAATCCCTACTACCACAAAAACAAAAACAAATTGCTAAAAATAAGACCAAAGAATTAGCCAACCTGTGACTCATTATTATTTTATTATTTTTACTAATAGATTTTAGTTTAGCAAAAGCTGTAATCAGGGACAAAGATAGTAAATGTTTTTACATTTCATCACTGTGTTCTCTGATCTACAGAAGGAATTTAGTGTGCTTTGAGACTATAGGGATAAACGGGGTGGAGAGATATTGGAGTCAGAGAGGAGCGTGCCTTGCGTCCAGCTGACCTGGGGTTGATGCCCAGCACTGCATAAAACCCATGAACCATGGGAGCCCCCTGACCAATGGGCCAAGATGATGCCCTGGTCAAAGCAGGGTGTGACCTTCAAGCAATTAAAAAATTGCAAATGAACTGTTTCAGTAAGGCAATAAATTTAAAAAAGTGATTAAAATAGGAAAAACAAAATAAATTCAGAGGTTTATTTTTTAGGGTCCCTTTGAGTTAAAAGTCATCCTTTAAATTCTTAAAAGGGACCCTTTGTACTCTTAAAGGGGTGACCAATATCCAAATTTTGGGGATTTATAAAAGTTGGAAAACAGAGGTGAGTGAGTCCATTGAGATTGGCTGGCAGGAGTGAGTTGGAGGAGCAGGACAGCATGGCAGGATAGAGGAGCAGAGAGAAGGGTAGGCTGAGCTTGCCTAGGGACAGTGCTTAGATATAGTTTGAAGAGAGTCTTAAAGGGAGTTTAAAGCCTCTGGACTGGATTGTACCTAATACTGTAAGCTAGTCAGTCACACAGCTGAACACTGACAGTTTATGAACATTATGTGCTTAATCATTTTGAAGCTATGCGTTCTACACAAACATATATTAAAATAGTGTTGATTCTGTAAGACTCATCATTTAAAACCCAGAAATATATTTTAAATGTCTCCTGACAATAAATAAGTACATAGGCATTATGAAATTTTCAGTTTATCCTGAAAATAAATTATGAGAGTGTATAAAACTTGTGAAATAGCTCTGAAGATATGTTATGAATATATTGCCAATTACTCTATTAATGGAAATATCATACAAATATATATTATGATAGTTTATTATGGAAAAAATCCAATACTGGTATTTCAGTAACAATTATAGACCTCATTCCCATGACCTGATGGAATGGTTTGAGGCTCTTTATGTTCCTGGAGCAAGCAGGTGACCTTGGGCTCTACTTGGATTAGACAGGATATATGGAGATGTTACTGGTGCCGCTCAAGCAAATTGATGATGAGCGGGAAGACAGTGATACAGTGATACAGTGAAACATCCAATAGCAATATAGCCAATATAAACCTTTAAACATAATATAATTTAAAGGGTTTTAGATAAAAATAAATTAACAGTTTAACAGAATATATATTTATTACTAGGTTACATAGATAAGTAAATGCAGAACCACTATAAAAATAATTTCCCAGAGCTGACGTTTTGTTAGCTGTTGCTTGATACTAATTTTGGAAGCTATTATTTGTTTGATTGTTTGTTTTTTGGTTAATGGGCTACACCCAGCTGTACTCTGGCCCCATATTCAAGAATTACTACTGATTCTGCTTGGGAACCATATGGAATTCTGGGGATCAAACCCAGGTTAGCCACAAGCAAGGTAAATACCCTACCTGCTGTATTGTTGCTCTGGCCCTGAAATTACTATAGTCATCAATTTCCTGGCACTATTTTTTTTTCTTTTTTGTGTCACACCTGCAATGCTCAGGGGTTTCTACTGGCTCTGCACTCAGGAATTACTCCTGGCGGTGCTCTGGTGATCATATGGGATGCCGAGGATTGAACTGGGAACCCGGTATGGCCGGCGCTGCAAGGCAAACACCCTACCCATTGGACTATCGCTCTGGCCCCTTGTTTGTTTTTAGACATATTGTATATTGATATGTATGACATATCTATGTTATGCGTATATGCTATAATGGACTGAATGGTGAACAAGAGTGCTTTATCCATATTCAACTAAGATCTTTTCCGAATTTTATTCCAAAAAGTAACTTTGAAACACTATAGGACATCAAGTATTACTGTATATATAGTCAATAGTGTTTACTACATAACAATTCACGTCAAGAATCCCTGTGGAACATAAGATTCCTTTACCTCAGTTGTGTTTTTATTAACATGTGCTATATTTGCTGTCACTTTGCCAAATTTTGATTGACCAGAAAGTGTAAGATACAAATTTGTTAAAAAATCTGTCTTTCTCTTTTGCAGTCAGCCGAATGGCCAAGTTACACTATCCAATGAACATATATCCCCCAAATTTTCAAACTGACACTTGAAATGTGCTTCAGTTTCTCTTGTGTGGTAAAGTTGCAAAGTTTGGAAAGTGCCAATAGTCACATTCCCAAATTTGAAGCTGACGTGCCAAACTTTACAATTTCAGACTATACAAAGTCTTACTTTTACCCAAGCCCTAACCCTATCCCAATATACAATGTCTTTTTAATTAATCACCTACAACTAAAGTAATGAAATGTTCCTTCAAGTTCAGGTCCTGAAAATAATGTGTTTAAGGTTTTGAATTCTCTTGCAGTTACTGATTGGAGTGCTCTGCTGAACTGAAGCTGCCTGTGAGTGAAAACCCTGCTGAGGAAAACGTATGGTGAGATGGAGACCTGGCAACCACCCTTCAGTAAGCCAGAATCAGAACCAGCCTCACCAAAGCAGGGCTGAGTGTTTGGAGAGAACAACACACCCACAGTCAATGAACAGAAACACAATCTCCAGACCCTCAGCTAAATCACACACATTTCTCATCTACAGGAACAGTGAAATAAACAGTGTTGATTGTCTTAAGCTCCTAAAGTTGGACTGATTTACAGTGCAGCATAGGCTAATCACATTATTTTCACAATAGTTATCAGAGGTTCTCTAAATTTAATGGATCATTTGGATTTACTTTTACCTGTTTATTTTGTATACATCTGCAGTACTTAAAAACAAGATAGAAGGCAATACAAAAATGCAAGCAAACAAAAATATCAGCAAATTTACAGGGAGTTTAGCATGATTTTAAAATTTCATATTTACAGCATATAAAATAAATAATATAATGAATGTATGGTGTAGCCAGGTATAAATATTTTGCATGTTCAATATCAGCATCACCTAAAATTTGTTTCTATATTTTCTCTAAGTTCTTACTTTTTTACATACATTAAAACACACACACACACACACACACACACACACACATCAGTGAGCTGCTGCAGATACTCTTATGGTAGGGCAAAAATGTTGTTTATAGGCCATATAATAGCTGTAAGTAATTATTTAAGTACAGAATATTTTTCATTTTTACCTAAAATATGAAGTATGTTACCCACATGGCAGAGCCTGGCAAGCTACCCATGGCGTATTTGATATGCCAGATACCAGTAACAATTATAGACCTCATTTCCATGACCTGATGAAATGGTTTGAGGCTCTTTTTGTTCCTGGAGCAAAGCAGGTTCTCTTGGGCTCTACTGCATGAGACAGGTCATATGGAGGTGTTACTAGTGCCCGCTTGAGCAAATCGAAGATGAGCGTGAAGACAGTGATACAGTGATACCTAAAATAACATTTTTAATAGTTTTTGTTGAAAGAAATTTAGAGTAATGCAAAGGGAGATAGATAACTGAGAGGGTGAGCAAGAGAGGTATTTAGAGAGCACATCTTTTTCTTTTTTGGTCACACCTGGTGATGTTCAGGGATTGCTCCTGGCCTTTAGTTCAGGAATTAATCCTGGCGGTGCTTGGGGACCATATTGGATGCTGAGATGGAACCGGGCTGGCCATGTGTAAGGCAAACGCCCTACCTGCTGTACTATTTGTCTGGCCCCTAAAATAACATTTTTTCACAAAGATATTTAATCAGTATGGAATACATATTATACTAAAGCTGAGTATTTTATGCTGACTCTATTATTTACTTAACATCATACATCATCTCATGTTTTAATAATGTAAATAGCACATAAGTTTAATGAGTTGCCCTGAGGATTTTCAGTAAAATTAGTGCTTTCTTAACAAAATTGTTGTTTTCACTCATGCTTTTGTTTCAAAGTATGCCTGGGCATATTTTCTGTTTTTCACATGTTCATTGAATCTATAGTTAAAACCACAATGATGGCCGCATCGGTTTCTCACCCCTCTAATTCCTTTATGTTCTTGTATATCTAAATTTGTTTTCTTCCATACAAATTTGGACTCTGTTATTTAAATCTCGGGTCAGTCCATTTTAATATTTTTTTAGTCATTCAGGAAAATGCTTGTATTCTTTGGTTCATATAATTTAATTCACTGAAAAAATAAACACAATGATATCCTCAACTCTATATTCTTATGAGAAAACAAATAGACAAGCTATCTGATTAAAATGTGTAGTAGTCTATGAAATAATACTGTTAAGAAAACACATAAGCATGTCTTCTAATCAATTGTAGTTAGCTGATTCATCATAAAATACCTCAGTTTAATACAACAAAAATAACATTCTGCTTAACTTGCATTGCATGAGAATTGTGTAGGTAAGCTATATTCCTAAAGGATGCTTATCACTGTCTTCTGTGTCATCATCTGTTTATTTCAAGCAAGGGTTATGACTGAATATGACCTGCTAAAGCACTCATTTGTAGTACAAGATCTCAATCTTAATGAAAAGAGTGAAGTGAATTTAAACCATCTTCCTAAGCCTGGTTTCTGACACTGTCTGTTCCGGTTCTAATGGCTGCGCCAAAGCAACTAGAAAAGCCCAAAAGTTACAGCAGAGACATGTGCTCCACCTACCAGAAAAAATGATAACAGAATGAAAGATGTAAGAAATTATGATGAAATGCCACAGTTCAAGTCCATTCACAAATCCATCTTAATTTTTATAAGCACTACTCAATACCTCTCTGAAACCCCATTTAGTACACACAGTAAGATGTGAATTTCAAGATATTTTGATAGAATCCCATCAGATTTGACTTTTGATGAACCATTGAATTTAAACAATTTCTCTATCACTCATTATAATCAAGTAAAAAATTCCAGATAGATTTTTAGTAATGAATATGGACAAATATAATAGTAAATATCACGCTTGGAAAATTCAGTTGCTCTTATGATTAATTCACTAATCATTTCATATGGTAATTATGTATTTCAAGCTCCAGGACTAAAGCTTACTTATCTGGTAAATAAATTCTTAGATTTGTGCTTTTTCCCTTGAAGTTCATGAGTTTTGGTTTTCTTACCTCTTCTCTTTCATGAATATTAGAAAATACGCATTGAGCTTTCTTTCTCTGAGCCATTTTCAGTGTCTTGTCAGAGTACAGCTTCTCTCTTTCTTCTTGCACTAGCATTCCTATCAAGCTTCTTCTAATGCCATGACTCATTAAATTCATTTATGCCTGCAAAGTTTTCAGGGAAGTATTTGCGAAAGCAAACCACAGTCTTTGTAGCATCTCATAAATGACTTCACACTATTTCCACAAGTTGCTACTGCTGTGTGATGATGATGTATTGTAAGAAAATTTTTCTTCCAGAGGGAATAATAAAGGCTACACAATCACTTTATCAGTCACATTAATAAATTAATAGGAAAACTCCTATACATCGATGATTTTAACCATAACTTTAATTTTCCCCCCTCTCACAATACATGAGAGGAACGTGAGGGAAAGTTCAGTAAATTCGGGACATATTTGCCTTGTTTAAAGCTGTATCTTGGGGCTGGAGCGATAGCGCAGTGGGTAGAGCGTTTGCCTTGCGTGTGGCCAGCATGTGCTGGCGGGGTTGATCCACGGGGCATCCCATATGGTCCCCGAGCATCGCCAGGAGTAATTCCTGAGCGTAGAGCCAGGAGAGAAGCCCTGAGCATTGCGGGTGTGACGCAAAAAAAAAATAAATAAATAAATAGATAAATAAATAAATAAATAAATAAATAAATAAAATATGTATCTTCTCTATAGGCTTAAAATAATAGTTTCTCTCTAGGTTACATTGCTCGATGATTGGAGACCAAGGAAAGAGAATTAAGAAAACTAATACCAGCTATTTAAACTACTCAGATGTTATTTGAACCTTAGCCATTTCACATGCCATTAATCAGGTCCATGTTATTAGCCATTTCCAATTCATTTAAAATATCTTATAATAGAAGTAGGCATGAGAGAGGATTGGTAAGAGTGATACGGACACATGGTGAATTAAAAAAACTAAGTAGGCCTCAAGCAACCTAACGGTAAAAGTCAACAACATTCGATTTCAACATATCTTCCGTGGATGTAATCCAACTGAACATGTACCTTATGATTTGCAGTCTTGGTCTAAACATCAAATATGCGTTTTCCAGTTATGCTGTTTTAGAGAGTCAACTCATTCTGTGATAGGTCTTTAGCTTCTCCTCATTTTAATACAATGTAAGGAATTTCTAGAGCATATGTTTCCTCTGGTCGCATCAGTTCCAAAGACACATTTTTATGGCATTGTTTATTATAGTTCTTGGGATGCTTATGTTATTTTCAAATTGTTTTGTCACTTATTTTTGGTCTTGAGAGCACTCAGGGTTTGCTCCTGGCTCTGTGCTTGGGGATTACTCATGGTGGGTGCTCAGGGGGACCTATGAAGTGTCAGGGGTTGAACCTTGGTTTTCTGCATGCAAGGTGAGAACTTGCTCCATCATTCCCACTTGTTGGTGAGTGTTTTCTTCATTTTGCAATTTTTAGAAATTTTAAAAATAAACTTGTATCACTTGTGTTGGTTGTCTTCCCATTGATCATAGATTTGCTCGAAGCAGGTGTCAATATGTATCCACTAATTTGGAATGAGGTCCATTATTACTGTTTTGGCTATTGAATATACTACGGTAGCTTGCCAAGCTTTGCCGTGGCTCTGGGTTTCATCGGGAGGGGCGCAGTCTTTATATGTCAGAGACCATCCTTATCAGAGCCTGGGGCATTCACAGGTGTAGAAAAACCACTGTCTCTATCTTGCCACCTCTTTAGCGAAGCTGGGCCTGGAAACCACACCTGCACGGCATCTACAGGGGCGGGCAAAATATAACATACATCCACCAGAAATTATTTTTTTACCCAGCGTTTGGACTTCTTAGGATTGCTCATCTGCTTTGAATTAGGTGTAATTGAGTGACTGAGGATAAAGGCTTTAGTGCATCTACACAATGGAATACTAATAAAGCTGTTAAGGAGGAAAAATGAAGTTATAAAATTTGCCTACAAATGGATGGACATAGGAGGAGAAGATTATCATTGGCCCGAAGTGGCCAGAAAAGGAGAGAGGTATAGAATCTAGAATGAGCTGCATTTATCTGCATACTTTGCATAAAATATAGCAAAATTTGCATGTTACATGATACCAATATCCAAGGTCAAGTGAGAGCATACATATCAGGAGGTCCTGTCAAGGTTGGAAGTACATCACAAGCGTGTGTGGGATTCAAAGAGCTAGGTAAGACAGAAAATGGAACAGTGTGCTAACAATTGACGAAGTGCTAATGCCAGCCTAGAACTGAGCGCATTAAAATAGAGGCAAAAGATACACATGACCAGCACTACCGAATGTATGTTCTGTCGCCAGTCACTGGAGGAAGGAAGAAAGAGAAAGAAATGGAAAAAATAAAGAAGAACCTGCCATGGAACGAGGCTGGGGAGGGGAGGGGAGCCGGGGATGTTGGTGGTGGGAGATGGGCACTGGTGGTGGCGGGATGGATGCTGCAGCGCTGTTTTGATGAGCCCCAAATATGAACTTTTTAATTAATATATCTTTGTAATTTTTAAAAAATCGAAAATTTTAAAAAAGAATTAATTTTATTCTTATTCGTAGAACATTTTTGGACAGAAGTTGTATTTGGTTTTAGAAGCGTGCTTACCGTCAGCCACCTTCACTTTTTATATACAGTTAACTTTGTTTTACTAGTTTGCTAAAGCTTTTGAGTCTTCCAGGAATTTTGACAGATTATTTGCGGTTAATGCCCCTAATCTAATGCGTTTGCATTTGGGTATATTAGTGGCTTTGTTTTGCCAGAGGCGGTTCGTGGGGATGTCAGATTTCCGATTGATCAGCGCTTACTTTAAATCCCTGCGTAGAGCTAAAGCGCTAGGCCAGTGCCTTTGGCTTCCATGTGTTTTTCAACTTCGACTCTCGTGTTATTATTTATTTACAGCGCCTGCGGGCTAATGTGTGATTTAGAGGCTCTTTATGTTACTCAGTTTGCTGAGAAACTTGAGGTGCCCTGGAATCTGCGCATGAGGCAGATCATATAGGAATATTTTCAGAGTATCCCTTTCGAGGCATGATGGGTAGTGAACCGGGGCAGATGATCCGATGACCACAGTAGTGACACTCCATTTTTGCTGTGGATTCTGTTAAATGGCCTATGTGAAAGCTCAGTCTTTTTTGAGTACTGGGGCCAGAATTAGCTTGAAAAAGCTAAATCATAGTGAATTCCATATAATTACATTTTTTTTGTGGTTGGGTTTTACTAAATACCTAAATTATCCTTATATCTTTGCTGCCCGTGGCTCACGGGGTACTTGATCCATTATTTCACTCTCAGAATTTTACATTTAAGTTTAGCCAGGTTTTGTCAAGCATCACTGCAGATATATAACAAAACCCACAGTACATGAAAATGAGAGTAACTTCTCTTGGGAAAGGCATCTTCCTAATTAGTTCAGTACGACAGATAACCATCAGTGCCAATGAATAACATTACTTTTTTTCCCAGAGTATGGCATGGGCCTCACAGAGATCTGCGCAATATCCACGACTCTGTAGTGCTCTTTGCCTATCGTACTTACTTGAAAATCAAAGCATACTGGCAGGGAAGTGCTAAGTAGAACTATTCAAATCTGAAGCACTATAAATGCACTGGCTTAGGGGCAACTTTTTCGGGTGCCCTGGAATTTAAAAGTAACTGCTGTTTTGATAAATGGATGTGAGGCTAAAATGCTCAATTTGAGAGTCAGCTGTTTGTGAACATGAAGTTCTTTCTCTGATCAATACAATATGCTTTTCAGTATTGCTGTTTACATGTACTAATCCATTTATAGAACTCATAACAGAGCTTAGATAAAGACAGTATAAATTTTGTTCACATATGGGATGGTGATTTTGCCTGTTTGCAGTTTTGTCAAACTTCTAGATTTGTTTTTTTTTTTTAAAAAAAGGAGAAATTATTTGGGTGGGGAGAAAATTATTCCTTTTATGTGAGGGTGTTACCTTGAAAGGTCTATTGGCTGTGAGTAGCCACAGCTCTACAATGGCAGGTGGCAGAAAATGGATTTGTCGACACCACGTAGGCTCTGGATGGTTGATAGATTTGAGGTGCTCAAGAAAGACTCAGGCAGGCGAATAGCTACCCGGTCGAGCGTTGCCTTTTGCGCAACCCGGGTTAATACCGGCGGGGTTGAATTCTCAGCCATGCATGATTTTTGAGCACATGGAGTGGTTCACCTGAGTGCGGGAGGCCGGGAGAAACCACGGCATTTGCTGGGTGGGCCAAAAGCAAAAAAAAAAAAAAAAAGACTAGAACACCCTGGGGGACCCCAGAGCCATGAGGCTCCTGGTAAACTACACGTGTGTTAACATTGACCAATAACCCAAAGGCAGAAGTGCTGGCGCCATAAGGGACCTCATTCCAATGAGGATGGAAGCGTTGCCTAGCGCGCGCTCAGAGAGCAAATCAGAGCTTGAGAAACTTCGTGTTTCAGTGATGAAATGTCTATTAGACCAAAGCCTATCCACTGCATGGTATCATTTTCGCATGATTAAATAAGATTAAAGATGACCTTGCTTTGCCTCCTTTCGAAGAGGCCCGGAAGAAGGGTGGGCCATGGAGCTTAGAGTATAGTTTAATTCCGCCAGAAAGGAACAGATTTGCGAGATTGATATCAGAATACTGGCTGGATTTAAAGAAGTACTCTGAACCTTTTATCTGCCTGTGGAAGCATTAACCAAAATGAGAAGGTGAATCAACGTTTATAGCACAGTTCTGTTTTTGTCCGAAATTGAAACAATCAAGAAGCGTGTTAAAAAGCACTAAAAGCGCTAGAGTCTATGCCACTGGGGGGTTAGGAGGCTGAGTGACAGCACAGAGGGTTAAGGTGCTGACCTTTTCAGCAAAATATCACCACTAATTTAAAACTACTTTGTACTGCCGGGAGCAAATCCCTAGGTATAAAAATTAAAGAAAGCCTGGAGTGTTGGGGTGCGAGAGATTGCTTTGCCCTCAACAAAATTGATATAAAATGTACATGGTTTGTATATTTTATCTTCTTCCCTCCACCACGGGGAGTTAACTGGTCTGTAAGAATTATGTGCTTTGCCTAGATTCTTTTTCCTATGAGAGGAGTATAGAAGCAATGATGCATGCTTACTTAATAAAATGCAAATAGATGGGTACAGAGATTAGTAAAGTCTTGTGCACAAGGACAGCTTTTTTGAATCCATTCCGGCTATGTTAAAGATGGCGCAGTGACTGGGATCCTGAGCGGCTAATAACTGGGAGGAGTCGAAATGAAATGCTTACACAGCTGTAACCAATTATATAGTCGGCAGAGAGTTTTGAGAAATTACATATTCAAGAAAGAGTGAGTTATGGAGAAAATAGAGTGTTGTCAGTGCTTTTAAAGGGCGGAAGAAGAAAGGGCATGTGGAACAACCCAGCAGTGATGGTGGTGTGGAAAATCAGTGCAGGGTTTCTCAATTAACCAACGGCTATAGGTGCAGCCTACCGCTGGCCCCCAGATCTGGGAGTGGAACGCGTGGTAGCTGAAAGCACACCAATGGAAGTCGGCACTCACTTTGGACGCTCCCTACAAGGCTAATGGCTGATGGGCGGAGAAGTGAGAGAAGAGACCCTGGGACGCCTGAGCTCTCTGTTGAAATCACACTAGAAAAATTAAACATTTAACTATGGGTGACTTTAAAACAAGGTTTATAACTATACTCAAATCACATGGAAAAAGAATTATGTATATAACTATTATGACAGGAGAGTAAATCACTATATTAAAACGGTGAGAAATACTGTTTGGGTACAATGTAGCTTGCTCAGCCTTAGTTATATTGCATTATGTAATATCTTCT
>JAJIBD010001766.1:0-117936 GCA_021461705.1 Cryptotis parvus | reverse complement strand
CATTGCCTGAATACCACAATAACTACTAGTCAGGGCAAGCAACCCAGAGGAAGCAGGAAGAATTTTTTGTATCAGCTCCAGTTTCTACCAGACAAAAGTTCACCCCATGGAAGTTAAGCTTGACACTTGAAAAGTTGCATATAAGTAGAATGTAAATTTTATCCCACACTGTCTTAAGCTTTGAGGGTCCACAGTTAAGGTGTTCACTAAGTGCAATTTTGCTATAAGTGAGAGGTTCTAGGATAAGGTCCATAAGATAAAAGCAGGGAATCAGGATGAAAATGACATTAGTTCTTTTACGGCAAAGCATAATTATAATCAGTTTTTCCAAGTACTGATTAAAGATTGCAAATGGATTTTTAATATAAACTCTTTTTATAAAATAAGTCTTTGCAACACAGCTCGAAAAGAAAATCTTGTGAAGGCTGTGGAGTGGGGTAGCTTGGGGTCACATCACAGGATGATATCCGGATACTCTCCTTGCGGGATTCCAGTTCAAATTACAATACACTTTATGTGCTTATAAATGAAATTATTTGAGACCTCTCAGAAGACACATCATATGTGATTTGCAAATTTTGAAATTATTTTTTCTGCTCCTGAAATACCTTTAAAATGGATTGGGATCTCAGGAGCAAGCCATCTTCTCTAGATAATCCAGCTAACCAGCCTGCATTTATAGAGAGAGGTAAGCAATACTTTCTTCTCCTGGAATATGGAAGTGAACACCACTAATCTTAATAGCATTTAGATGTATTTTTCTGTCTTTTCTGTCTGAATCTTTTAGTTTTTAAGAAACTAGACTGGAGGTTAAGGAAACAAATAAAAACCAGTAAAAGCTGAAATACGCTATAATTTTATCTATTTTTCAAACATCATATATAAACAGCTCACCATCAAAATCAGCTTTATATATTTCTTAAAATGGAGAGAATTGGTGATTTTAAAAAATAGAGCTTTCTGTACCCTCCAAGTGTTCTCTATACTTTCAACAGCAAAAAATTTGCAGTGGTAAAAGAATCTTTTTAAAAATGGAAACAATTTAGTATTAGATAATGAAAACAAATGATGTTGTGTGGTTGTGTTCTGAGTTTAATTGTATTGCTTCCGATTTAAAAAAATAATAACTGTGTTTTCAAAGGAGAGATGTCGAATTTCTAACCATGGACGATGTGAATCTGACATTACAAAAAACATAAACAAGTTAAGATGAAGTTGTATGGGGTTATTATTGGTCCTAAATCTATTGGCTTATAGCCTTATAAAAACCGTTATAGACACAGGAAAGGCAAACAGCATGGGAGAAGGGGGCTGATCCCAGAGTGAGGCAGCTGCAGTCTAAGGAATGCCAACGATTGCCACGACCACAGGAATCTAGGGGAGAAACAAGGACAGATTCTCTCCAGAAGCTGTAAAAGGAAGCAGCTCTGCCAATGCTTTGATCTCAGATTTTTACCCACTGAAATCGTAAGAGAGGAACTTTCTGTTGTGCTAAGTCACCAGGTGTGGTATTCTGTTATCGTAGCTGTAGGAAACTAACGCAGTGCAGACCCTGAATGTCCCAAATATATTTGCTGGTGCAAAGCCCTGAGACAGTGTATAAATTTGGTCACTTTCTGGAGCACTTAGAGTTTATCTGCAAAGGGTCTAAAGTGCTTTGAATTTCTAAATTTTCTGTCACATTAAAATTTTAACAAGAATTTTAAAAGTCTGTGTTTTGCTTAACTTTACTGTTATAAAAACTGCACCATTTTTCATATATGACTGCAGACAATTTTTTGAGCAACACTTTTTGGATGTATTAGCATCTAAGTTGAGAAATTTCACATTTATTGTTTTCCTGGTGCCTAGTGCAACTAATGTATCTATTTGAAATGATAGATCTATTAATAAATGAGTTCATCTGTGTTCAAATAGTTTTCTTTTTGTGAGCATCAATTGATTGACTTTTCTCAAGTTCAACTGAAAATAAAAATTCTAAGGCATCAAGTCAAAGGGATGTAGATTAAAAGTAAAAGAAAAAGAGTATAAAAAAGTGAAAAAGAGGGGCTGGCATGATAGCACAGTGGGTAGGGCATTTGCCTTTCATGCGGTCAACCCAGGTTCAATCCCCAGCATCCCATATGGTCCCCCAAGCACCACCAGGAGTGATTCCTGAGTGCAGAGCCAGGAGAAACCCCTGAGCATTGCTAGGTATGACCCAAAAAGCAAAAAAAAAAAAAAAAAAAAAAGTGAAAAAGAATGAAGCAAGACATCTATCTTACATCATACACAAATATTAATATTTGCTTAAATACTTGAATAAAGACCTTGAATCATTAAATGCAAAGATTATAACAGCTGATATTGAAACTGAATTTATATGTCTTTGCTAATCACGATCACGATCACGATCTTCCCGTTGATCATCTATTTGCTAGAGCGGGCACCAGTAATATCTCCATATGTCCTGTTTCATGCCAGTAAAGCCAGGGGGCATCGGCTTGCTACAGAAACATAAAAGAGCCTTAAACCATTATATTAGGGTCATGGGAATGAACTAATATAATTGTTACTGGAATTTGGCATATCATAACAACACGAGAAGCTTGCCAGGCTTGTCGAGCGGGAGGCAAACTCTTTTAAACACCTCCAAATAAAGCATTTATTGATGAACTGCGGGCCGGGCTGTGATGGGCTGGTCTGCTGGGTGGAGTTCTGACGAGAGGGAAGTCCAGAAGTGGAAAATGGCGGCGCCCATGGAGTGAGGAGCGGTGGTCTGGCTTGTTGTGAGGCTCTGCCGAGGTGCTGGGCCAGGGGCTAGAACCCGCCATGCCTCCCGACTGCCTCATGAACGGCTTTGCACAGGGAGAGCAAGGAACAGCTCTGCCCCATGTGTGAGAGTCTCTGCTAATAATAGTCAAAATCAAAGAAAAAACAAAATAAAAATTAAAAACTTGGATTCTATAAAATTTTAAAAATTGCTTAACAATAAAAAGACATCTTCATTAAAAAGTTCCATGAAATAAGAGGAAATATTATCAAGTCATATATTTACCAAGTGCTTGAAATCCAAAAAATTTCACTAAAAATTCATATAACTTTTAAACCAATAAAACAATCACCCTTTGAAAATGGTAAGATGACATCACTATAAATTTTCAAACAGACTACATAAGTCCTCAACAGGCATGTAAACATTTGTTCAACATGTTACGAAAATACAAATTAAAATAACAATGAACTATCATCTTAAGCCAGAGAATGTTTTATATTCAAAAGTCAAGAAAAGAGTAACTGTTGTTGAACTTTAAATGTAGAAAAGTAAACTGGGTTATACCTTGTAGAAAAGAGTATGATGCTATGCAATAATTATAAAAATTTATTACATCAAATCTACAGATGTCTTCAGTGATTTAATTCCACTGGATAAGCAAATAGAGATAAACAAATATCAAAGGAAGAAACTTCTGCACTGTAAAGAAATGATGACAATAATAAAAATAGACATTCCACAAGACTAGGAAAAATGCTGGTCATTTATTTATTCAATAAAGGATTATAATCTAAGATATGAAAAACTGTTTTTAAACTATAGGAGAAATATAAATCCCATCCAAAAATGAGAAGAGGTGGTCAAAAGGTACATGAAAGAATTCTCTGTATCACTTATTATCAGGCAAATACAAATTAAAAAAATAATAAGATAACATGCCACACCAATGAAATTGGCACACATCAAAAAGAACAGTAACACCAATTTTATAGGGATATGGGGAAAGGACTCCATGCACTCACGGTGGGAATGTTGAATAGTGCACTTTTTGGAAAACAATATGGAAACTTTAAAAATATACTAAAAATTTAATTCTATGTGATGTAGAAATTCTGTTTCTTGATATCTTCCTCAACAGCCCAAAAATTTATTCAAAAGAGATATCAGTATCCTTAGGCTAATTGAAACACAATTTCTAATAGACAAAATCTGAAACAACCCAAATGTCCAACATACACTGAATAAAGAAATTATGTGTGTGTATGTGCACATACACACACAGAGGAAGGTACACCACATGCTATAAGAACAGACAAAAATAAAACTATATCCTGCCACATATATGGAACTAGAGAGTGTTATTGTGCTAACTGAAATTAACTTGAGAAGGGAAGTTACAGAATGATCTTTCTCAATTGTGAGAGACAAAGAGACATAAAATGGAAATATCTACTGCCTAAAGGCATTTGGGCCTGAGAATGGTCTGTAGAACTGAATTTACTATAGAGAAATGAGGATAAGAAGGTAAAATTGGGGCTGGGAAAGGACTGGAAAAATGGTGGTAGAGTGAAGTGAACACTCAGGTGAGAGGGAACTTTGTACCAAATAAACTCTAACAGTAACAGTATTAGAAATAATGGTGCTTTAAACTCAAAATATTAACATGAAAAGAAACAGTTATTCCATGGGCCCTAATTTTCCCATTTGGAGGTATTTACCAAATACCAAATATATTTTTGAGGTATTTATTAGATATTTGAGGTGTTTACCAAAACTCAGAACACAAATTTGAAAATATCCATGCAGCTCCAAATGTTTATCATAATATTACAATATTATCATGATAATCAAGAGTTTAAAAAATAGTAAGTATTCATTGACAGATGAGTGACTCAAGAACAAATGGTATGAGGGCAGGAGTGATAGCACCGTGATTGGGCATTTACCTTGTATGCCAACGCCAAGTTCAATCCCTGGCATCCCATATGGTCCCCTAGCACCACCAGGAGGAATTCCTGAGTGTAGAAACTCTAAGAGTAACCCCTGAGCATTGCTGGGTGTGACCCAAAAACAAACATAAAGGTTTGAGGCTCTTTATGTTCCTGGAGCAAGCGGATGCCTTTTGTGTTCTACTAGCATGAAACAGGATATGGAGATATTACTGGTGCCCGCTCTAGCAAATAGATGATCAACGGGAAGATAGTGATAGTGATAGTGATAGTGATAGTGATAGTGATTGTGATAGTGACGGTAGAAGATTAAGGAACAAAAAAAATGACAAGCAAAACAAAATAAAAAAATGTTCTTAGACTGTATGAATAAAAGTTGTTCCAGAAAGAAACAATGATAATAAAGAAGTAACACATGTTTGAAAACATTTACCATCCCTCATAAGTAAATCATTTATTTCTATGCAGATGACTATAATACCTTGATTATTTTTCAGTGTTTATAACAAACCTCAGACAAAGTATGAAAGAGCCTTTGAGTCTAAGCACAGATTACATCTGAAACTGTTGCTTTTTGCTTCAGAAGAGAAATTCACCCAGTAGGACCCGCTGTTCTGTAGGTCAACGTTTGGAATTATTTATCAGTTATCTTTTAATTATTTTATTTTATTTTATTTTATTTTGTTTGTTTTATTTATTTTGGTATCTGAAGAAGTAAGCACTGGGAATGAGTGTGAGTCACTAAATTCTGGGGAAACTAATTAATTTTCTTTCATAAGCATATGAACAGGGTAGATGAGTCTATAAGGCTACTTAGTTGAGATTTAGTGTCAGATTCCATTCTAAAACAATTTAGAAATGGAATTAATTGAGCTGCAGCTTTCACAGAAATGGTGCCTACCCTAACTTTATAATCATTTGCAGAAGCAGGTCACCACTATTTCCCATGCTTTGCCGTATCAGGTTAGGGTTCCCCAACCCTCCCAGCCATCTTCCCCACTTTTACAGACCATTTCATTCTGGGCAGGCAACCACGCTATGACAATTTTGAATATTTCTCTCAATGCAGATTAACAGGCTGCATTAAGTGCAAGGACAAAAGCATTTATGTACTGTTTTGATTCCCCAAGTTTAATATGATGAGAAAGTCACTTTTGCTCCAGAGCTTTCAAAGAGTTGAGTGATCTCTGCACTGACGAGGCACATCTGTTTAGTTTAAATATTCTGTAATTGTGTATGGTCTCGCCTTTCTAACTGAGGTAAGAAACTATTATAACAGGGCTCCTGTTGACAACAAAACCGGGTGCCATCCTTCACTCTGAAGGTGACATCTGCGATTTTCTTTCACGCACTTAGTGTCTGCAGGGAAACACCTCAGCACCAGCGATCTGTGAAAAGTTGCACGGTGACAGACCGCAATCTGCATTTCAACTGCCCATTGGAGGGTTCTCTGTATAAAATGGTACTAGACAAATCTGAAGGAAAAGGCTATAACATCTCCCCAAGAAACCCTGCATTCCAGATTTGGCTCGCTAAGAAATTCATCATGGACTTCTCTAAGCTAACTTTCTTATTTAAATATTTCAGCTGGTGAAAAAAGAGCCACCACTTTATGAGGCAAGAGCTCTGAAAAGCCATGGGAAACTAGAAATCTCTGCAGAAGCCAGAAGAAGAATTAAAGGGGCTCCTTGTACATTTGCTAGCATCTTATTCTGTAATAAATTGATCAAAATGATATTTTTTAGAGTATATATGAGGAAATACTGGAAGAACTTAGGATATTACTACCTTGCAATAACAATTGAAGCATGTGTGTTTATCTATGTGTTTCTGTGTATAAATTAGATGCAGAAATCTTTCCCCAAAAAGTGAATTAATTGTACTATCTTCAGTCCTATACATCAATCACCAAAGGAGCATTGAGAGCTCAGGGTAATTGGCTCATTTTGTTGATGATTACATTGAAAATCAAAGAAACACGATCATGCAGAGGGTATCAAAGGAATCATTGAGATTTTGAATTCCCGAAGTCTCAGTCCACTTAACACCAGTACTCTTACTATCTTCATAAACTTCCAATAAATTATAGCTTTATGTCTGAAAGGAAATTGGCTGAAAGATACTCACTCAGTTCAGTTCTGTCTACTTTCCCAAAATTAGCATTCCAAGAAGATATAAAATAGAATTCGAATGTGATTCATATGATGAGATGATATCTATGGTCAAAAACAATAAAACAAAAACTAGCCCTGTTCTACAATAGTTCACTTGTATCACTTGTCTTCCCATTGTTCATTGATTTGCTCTATCAGGCACCAGTAACATCTCCATACCTCCTGCTGCTAGCGGAGCCAAGGGCATCTTCTTGCTGCAAGGACAGGAAAAGTCTTAAACCATTCCTTCAGGTCATGGGAATGAGGTCCATAATTGTTAGTGTTTTTGGCATATCAAATAAAACAGGGGTAGCTTGCCAGGCTCTGCTGTGTAGGTGGCATACTCTCAGTAGAAGGTTCTCATCTAGAGCATTTACTGATAAACCTTTAAAGGGAAAGATCAGGTTTTCTCTTGGGTGGAGCTCTGAGGAACTATGGAGTCTGGATGTTGAGAATGACTGACCTCATGATGTGTGGGATGCTCTGGCTTCTTGCTAGGCTTACTGGGATGACGGGTATCAGATAGGACCTGCCTAGAACTGTATACGGTGTATAAATATGAAAGATCCTGTGAAGGGCCTGATCCTAAAATCTAGTACTATCTAAGAATGTCACGCAGCTGCATAGCTGTGTGTCTGGATCTCTTCCGGGGTTGCTGACTGAGCTGTGGGTCTGGTGTGGGTCTCTTTTCCTGGGTAGCTGGCATGTAGTTCATAACTCTGATAGTTATGAACAATAATATACTCCATATTTCACACAAAATAGTTGTCATTGCTTTCTAGATCTCTCTTGAAAAGACAACAAAATATTTAGGGACAATAGATCGGTGGTTTTTAATATGATTGAAGACAGGTCACAAAGGGAATTTTAGAAAATATGACAATACTGTTCCCAGTATGGAAAAAACATTATTCAAATTCTGTAGGTATAACAGTAAAAGCATTCTCAGATTTCAAATTGCTCAAACTCTAAAGGAGTATAGATTAAGAGGACAAAGAAATTCCCAATGCAAAAGCAGTGATAGTTGAAATGATGCAGATAAATCAGGATGGATAAGCAGACACAGAAGGAGGAAACTTCGATGTTTGAGCAAACAACTGAACTAAATAAAGTGAGTGATCAAGTGGGATCTGTTGGAAGGACTTTCTAAGTAGTGAGAGTAGTCTCAATGGTTGGCATGGTTGAGGATGCCCAAGGCAGTCCTTGTTCCTGGAATCCCAAGAGTAAAAGGAAGATTAGTAAGCAATGAGGTTGGAAAGATAGACCATCTAAGGCCTTCTCTATTGGAACATGAAAGGACAGAGAACTTTCAGGACTCCGGCATTAACAAAAAAGGTGATTGTGACATTGAACAGGGTAGTGTCAAATTAGATAATGTAAGTGGTTATATTCACTTTTATTTTCAGGTAATGTACAAAATTTAGGTGGTAAAGAAGAGAAATATTTAAGAAAATAGAGGCAGTAATTCTCAGATAAATGCATATGATTTTTAACCTTCACTGGCCCTTGAGTAAGACATAGGTTTGGGAATGTATTTAAGCAATAGTGTTGGATTAGATATCAAAAAGTTCCCTTCTGGAGCAGATAAAGTTGATATAGTTCAATAGTATTTGCAAATAAATTTGTCAAATAGGTGAGTTACAGGGGTACATGGGGAACGGTGTTGCATACTGGTGAGCTGAAGGGCCATTGTAGAAATCTTTATTTATTTTTTGGATTTTGGACACATAGAACCATATGTGGTGTCAGAGATCATAGTAGGCAATTGTTTCAACTTCTGAACTTCCTTTCTGGCTGTGAGTTCTGGCACTGTAAGTCTTATAGTTTAATCACAATAGCAGTTCAGTTACCAAATGTGGAGAATCCTGCCATGCAGTTCTAAAATGATGTTGATTTCTTTCACCTGGTAAATTTGCCTAAAAGAAGTCTATTTTTTATTATAATAGGCCTGAGGACATTGACATTATTTTAAACCTTATTCCCAAGTTTTTATTATATCTCAACTCACATTTGATTACTATTTAATCTGTTGTGATCTATTTATATACCAGATATGGCAGCTACCATGATTAGTTAAGGCTCTCTGAGATCAGGATGTTTTAGTTAATTTATGCACTGCTATTCTGTTGCCATTATTGCAGAATCAATCTAAGACCCAATTTTTTGAATGTGTTGGTGTCTGTTTCTGGAAAATATAGACAGAGTGGTCTTACTTAAAGAAATAAAATTAAATCATATGGTGTCAGTTTCACAGACTTCTAGAATGATCATCTGCCTTAGAGATCCTTTATACTCAAACCTTATAGATCAGGACTTGCTGATAAGTTTTCAAATTCATTTGGCCAATAAAGATGCCATCTGGCCTGAGAAATTTGTATTGGCTCTGCCTGTATTTGCCTATGTCACTTTGTCACTCCTGATCTTACCATAGAGCTCATGCAAAACTAGCTGAAATTAAGCACAAACATTTTTCTAAGTAAAATGGAAATAAATGTGGTGATGGCACACCCAATTTTGATGGATTCTGTGAATTCAATATATTAATTCAATTTTGTTTCCTGAACATAGTGACCAGCGAGGCTTTTCTTTTCTCTATAGTGTACATAGATTTGGAAATTACTATAATAGCTGAGAATAACAAAATAGAAGTTTATTTGCTGAAACTAAGAATGATTATCCCCATTGAGCAGAGTTACAAAATAAGAAAGAAGAAATTATATTACATTCATTCTATCCCTAAAAATAATATAGATGAAAGCTCTATGATAATCCAGGAAAAGCGGAAGCAGGTGGGATGACATTGGGGTAAGTGAGGTAGGACCTGTTTGTCCTATTCCCTCTTCTCAGTTTCTACTCATGACAGAGACTCTTCCTTCAGACCACCAAGAGCCATCTTCCTGCAAGAATTTGGTGATCCAACCTTTAACCTTTCAGCCTACTTCTGAGCCTACCATAATCAATTGTATCACTTGTTTTCCCTTTGTTCACCGATTTGCTCAAGCAGGTACCAGTAGCAACACCATCCATCCTGCCACATGCTAGTGTAGCCCGGGGCATCTACTCTCTCCAGGAACATAAAGAGCCTCAAATCATTCCTTCAGGTCATGGGAATGAGGTCTATAATTGTTACTGGTGTTTGGCATATTAAATACAAACATGGTTAGCTTGCCAGGCTCTTCTTGGCAGAGCCTTTCAGAGCCTATCATGATAGTGGCAGAAAAATTTTTTTTCTAAAGCCCTTACCATTACTTAAAGCACTTCTAGGGGCCGGAGCGATAGCCCAGCCGGGAGGGCATTTGCCTTGCACGCGGCCGGTCTAAGCCGGGCCGGGTTCGATCCCCGGCATCCCATATGGTCCCCTGAGCACCGCCAGGAGTAATTCCCTGAGTGCAGAGCCAGGAGTAACCCCCTGAGCATCGCCAGGTGCGACCCAAAAAAGCAAAAAAAAATAAATAAATAAATAAAAAATTAAAAAAAAAGCACTTCTAGCCAAATTTAATTACTGGATTGTTGCAGGACTACTCTAAGGGCCACTGCATCTGCTCTGAATTGCCGCCTGCCTGCAAATCACTTCGTAGATAAGGGGGTAGTCTAAATGTGGCAGTTTATCTGACCATGTATGCTATACTAGCTGGTATAAATATTCTCCCATGCTACCACAATCATCGTGGGACTAGCTAGATCTTACCAGCATAATTGCCTGGCCATGTAGGGACCCCTAAGTAATTAGACCAGAGAGAAATGCTGTTTGCTTCCAAGCAAACAAGCATGGCTCCCCTGATATACTCAAAGGCAACTAAAATACAAAACTACAATGAAGTAGAAGAGACTTGTGAAGGCTTGGAGAGCTATTTAACTGGCATTAGTATTAGTCTTTGGTACAGAGACATACCATCTCAGAAACCCCCTTCTCTACCCTATAAAGGCATTTCCAGGCACATCTTGGCTCAAAACATTAGCATACAAAAGGGCCCTAGGTGAGGTGCAGGGAGGGATTACCTAAGGGCATTTGAACCTCCCTGCTTTCCATAACAGTGGGAGGAAGGTCTGAGTTGCAGGGGTATAAAACTAGGCTGTTTCCTCTCGCACACTTCTTTTTGGGCTCTCTCTTTGTGAGTGCTCACCCTTCTTGGGAGTCTTGTCTTCTTCTCCTTTTACAGGGCCTTTACACATGGTGGCCGCATCTTGGCCTACACGTGGCTGGGGTTCTAACCTGGAATCCTAAGCACCGGGCTTTTCCTTTGCTGATTTGTATGCCTGAATCTGTGATAAGTAAAGCCTTTTAAAACTGCATTGGATTCCTGAGTTTTTCATCCATTCCTCGCCGGCTCGGAGGTAGAAGGGAACTTCGCTTCCTGGCACTGTCGGGGACCCCAGTGGAGCTCCCCGACACTGGATCCCCTCTAATTACAACAAAATGTCATCAGCATTCAAACTCTGTGAGAATTCCACCATAGAGCAAAAACTTAACAGTTCGATTGTTAGCTAATTTTACTGAATTCTAAAAGTCATTTCTTAGGGGCCAGAGCCAGGAGTATCCTGTAATCATCACCTGGAACTGGGTCCATAAACCCCAGATAAATTTGATTTTAAGTATACTTTTTGTCAATAATAAAAAGGAAAGAGACTGGAGAGCTCATACTAGACTCAAGATATTTGCCTTGCATGTAGTCCTCTGATTCAAACCCAGCACCATGCTTTCCCTGATATGGACACTCCAACCCCAATGCCAGATAGTGACCTTTGAGGATACTCTAATGCATAGCAGAGCGAGAAAATATTACATTATTGGGTTCTGGCATTCTTGAACCTGATTGGCTCCAAATCACATGGTGCAGGATTTAGAAGATAATGATAGTAGTAACAAAAGAAGTGAAATTTCTTATAATTCAATAATAAGAATAACAGATATTGATACAAGGTCATTTTTCTGTTGAAGTAGAGCAATCTGCTTTTATTTATTTTTGGATTATTAGATATCACTTTATATTTTTATTATCCATGCCCATATTCTAATATTCTGTGATATGTTATATATGTGTGTGTATGTGTATTTGTGTGTGTTTTGTGTGTGTGTGTGTGTGTTGGGGAGTTATGTGGGGCTCCACAGCAAGTTCAAGGAATTGCTTCCCTTCTACCTCAATGCTGTTAGCGGACGGATGAAACTCACAAGCTTACACAGTTTCCAAAAGGCTTTACTTACAGCAAATTCTGGCAGTACAATCCAAGCTCAGAATTCCAAACATCCAATTCCTATGTTGACCCACAACATGTACTTGGGTCAGGATCCTAAGGCAAAATGGCCGCCAGACCCCAAAGCATGGGCACTTGTCAGAGGTCAGAACCAAACTGGAATAAAATGAACCCTTCTTCTTCCATACATGTTTTACCTGCAAAAACTCACAAGGGCTTCCAGGCCAACCCACTTTGGGCTGGGCTATCCAGGGTAAAATGCCAGGTCATTCTTTAAGAGTTCAGGGCCTGCCTTTCTGCATGGCCCAAAAGACAGTATACAAATGCAGATCTTCAGCTTACCAAATGGCCCAAGCTTAACAAATGCTAATATGCCAGAGCCGACTTCCTGTCAAAGGAAACTCCCTTGTAAAGCACTGCAGGGTAGAGGTGACATCCCTGAACCAAAAAACCAGCTCAGGATATAATTTATAGAGGGAAGCATATTTCATGCATTGAATGTATGTCTTGCCATTGCCAAGATATCTCTAAACCTCTACTAAGGTCCAGTCTCAGCCAAAATAATATTACTCTCTTGCTTATAGTACTAGAGTCATGATTGTTTTCCTAAAGGCAAAAGGTCATGTCTCTTTGAACTAGCAAGATATTCACAATGGTGGATCCAGATGTCACCAAGTGATACCTTGGAAAAACCACAGGTGCATCATTTGTGGGAATATGTGGGTTTAAAAGAACTTCTCTGGTGCTAATATTCATGGTAGATATATTCTGTTTATAGAAAATGTTATGAAATAAACCCATATCTGCCCACACTCCTATTGTTTGCTCTGGAGATTCCTACCACAGAAAAAGCAGTTCTTAACATATGCTGAATGTTAGCAGGAGCCTTGAGCTCATTAGGGCATGTCCTCCAACATATATATATATATATGAAACATATATATATATGTATATATATATATATGTAGTTTAAAAATATTTAAAATATGCTCCAAGTCATCACTTCACTTATATCACTTGTCTCCCGTTGTACATCAATTTGCTTGAGAAGGCACCAGTAACATCTCCATATGTCCTGTTGCAAGCAAATGTAGCCAAGGACATCTGCTCGCTCCAGGAAAATGAATAGCCTCAAACCATTCCTTCAGGTCATGGGAATCAAGTCTATAATTGTTACTGGCTTTTGGCATATCAAATATGACACGGGTAGCTTGCCAGGCTCTGCCACGTAGGTGGTACTCTCTCTTAGTAACAGGCTCTCATCTCGAGCATTTACTGATGAACCCTCAATGGGGGAGAGATCAGCTTTTCTGTTGGGTGGAGCCTGAGGAGCTGTGGAGTCTGGATGTTGAGAATGACTGACCTAATAGTGTGGGGGCTCCTCTGGCTTCTTGCTATACTCACTGGAATGACGAGCCATGGCTAGAACCTTCCTAGAACTGTATACAGTGTATAAATGTGAAAGATCCTGGGAAGGACATGGTTCTAACTTCCAGTAGTATCTAAGACTGTCACACGGCTGCTTTGCGGCAGCGCACCAGGGCAGTTGTGGGTCTGGAGTATCTCTCTTCTATGCTTGCAGGGAGGGTGTTTTCCTCTCTCACAGCTGACCTGGGTTCAATCCCAAGCACTACCAGAAGTAATTCCTGAGTGCAGATCTATGAGTGACCCCTGAGCATTGCTGGATGTGAGCAGAAAAGCACATAAATAAATAAACATATAAACAAATAATTAAACTCAATTAAAGGTAATAAAGTATTTGCTTAACATTTTAATTTTGTCCTAAACTCCCACTAAGAAGTTTCATCAAAAGAACCACCAAAATAGGGGACAAAAACAATTAAAATTTGATGATTTGTATACCTAAGAAACTGGAATGATGTTGGTGCCCAGGAATGGAAAATATCTCAGTAATTTAAATATATAGTGGACACAGAATTTGTCCCTTTTCTGGACCTTCAATTTCGTCCAACTAGATCTCTTTATATCTGAATTACTAATCAGCTCTACTGGATGATAGTCCCTTGTGAGTCTGGCAATCACTGCATTATATATGTATATATCAGCCATTTATTACCTACTATTGATATGATCATGCCTTTCACATGTCCAAAGTAAGGTCACCAAAGAATGAATATTAAAGAATTGTGGTATAAACTTTTCATGCATTGAATATATGTCTTGCCATTGCCATCATATCTCTAAACCTCTACTAAGGCCCAGTCTCAGTCAGAATAATAATACTCACTTTCTTATAGTATTAGAGTCACGATTGTAAACTTTCATGATGGGAGTAGGGGTGCAGAACACTTATTTTTACCTTTACTTTGTATGTACTTAACAGTCTTCTAAAGAGTATATTCTAATTTACACTGAAAATTGCAAATTTTCCATTAAGAGTGTATGCAATCACTAATTACTATATCCTCAGGTCCTCACCATGTAATGGAATTTTCTGTCAGCTTGCCAGAAGGGCCAAAACCTGAGATGAATAAGTTAGAGAAAAAGCAGATATAGTAGTATGAAATTTCCACTATATGTATTGCTAATAAACAATTTAAATCCGGCCCATAACTCCACCCAGCAGACCAGTCTATCATAGCTTAGCTCATCGAGATCTACCCTGCAGCAGTCTTTTTTTAAATCTGGCACAGGTATGCTGATCCAGAGACTCACAGACATGGGGCAGAGCTGCTACTGGCTCTCCCTGTGCCCAGCCGCTCATGAGGCACAAAGGAGGGATGGTGGGTTCTGGCCCTGGCCTGCCACCCCAGCAGAGTCTTGCAACAAGCTAGACGACCCCCACTCCATGAAGGCCTCCATTTTCCACATCCGGACTTCCCCCTCATCAGAGCTCCACCCAGCAGAACAGTCTATCACAGCCTGCATCAATAAATACTGGATTTAGAGATGACTACAAGAGTATGCTACCCACATGGCAGAGCCTGGCAAGCTACCCGTGTCGTATTTGATATGCCAAATACCAGTAACAAATATAGACCTCATTCCCATGACCTGATGGAATGGTTTGAGGCTCTTTATGTTCCTGGAGCAAGCAGGTGCCCTTGGACTTTACTTGCATGAGACAGGACATATGGAAATATTACTGGTGCCCACTTGAGCAAATTGATGATCAACAGGAAGACAGTGATACAGTGATACACTGATGTATTGCTAAATCATTGGACCAATTTGAGCAAATCATTCCTCACCTTTGTCAAAAGAGATTCTATTTATGTACCTTTTCCTTTTCTCAGATGGTGGAATGACGACATATGATGAAATATTTTTGTCTTGCTACTGCTTTAGCAAACATTTCTTGTAAGACAGGTAAGCTGATGCATTATGCAATGTATGGAACTACCTGGTGATGCAGAGTCTTTTCTCCATCTATGTTTGGAGTCCGTTAGTACAAATGTTTGACTAGTGCAAATCCAACAATAAAACCAAGCAGAGTGTTGGAATTGTTCGTGAACAGAACAAATATTCAGAGCTAAAAGAAAGTCACTTACATATGGAGGCTCTGGGAGATTCTTTGGGGAACAACAGAGCAAGGGGTGCTAGATAAGAACTTCTACCTTATGTTTGGCAATGAATAATAAACAACTGAAAGAACACATAGGTTGCAAAATACAAAGTATAATTCAGAAACAACAAATAATCATAGTGGCATTTATTAATCTTGAATATGTACTAGGAATTAATCTAAGCTCTATAAATATTAACTATATGATCCTTATAATCACACTATGAATAGGTGTCATTATTATCTCTATTTTAAAAATTAAAGAGGTGACACAGAGAATGTAAATAGCTTTCCAATGTCCCTCATTGGAAAAAGGACAAGGGCATGAATTTAAGAAATGTTATGCCAGAAGGCACATTCATTTAGTTTTGTTTTTCTGGGGGGGGGGTCACACTCAGTTTGTGCTCTAGACTCCTCTCAGGGAAGCACGATTGCAGGAACTTAGCACAGCAAATATTGTAACCCACTGTACTATCTCTGTGGAACTTCAAATCCACAATTTTAACAATATCTCTATAGAGTCACATTAGACTACCATGATTATAATTTTTAAAAAATCACTTGAAATGAATGAAAGGATTAAACTTACAATAGAGCATTGAAGAAGATATAATTTCTCAATAGTCAAACTGAGGATTTACAATTTCATAATAGATAACAATGTAGTTGCTTAGTTTCTCAGACAAGAAGCATACAACTAAAATATATGTATATTATTAAATATAAACAAATCCTTAGCATTTTAGGGATTGCATGCACCAAAAAACTAGCTATAGTTATCTTAACAAAAAAGAAAGAAAGAAAGAAAGAAAGAAAGAAAGAAAGAAAGAAAGAAAGAAAGAAAGAAAGAAGGAAGAGAAAGAAAGAAAGAAAGAAAGAAAGAAAAGAAAGAAAGAAAGAAAGAAAAGAAAGAAAAAAGAAAGAAAGAAAAAAGAAAGAAAAGAAAGAAAGGAAGGAAGAAAGAAAGGAAGAAAGAAAGGAAGGAAGGAAGGAAGGAAGGAAGGGAAGGAAGGAAGGAAGGAAGGAAGGAAGGAAGGAAGAAAGGAAGGAAGGAAGGAAGGAAGGAAGGAAGGAAGAAAGAGAAGAAAGAAAGAAAGAAAGAAAGAAAGAAAGAAAGAAAGAAAGAAAGAAAGAGAGAGAGAGAGAGAGAGAGAGAGAAAGAAAGAAAGAAAGAAAGAAAGAAAGAAAAAGAAAGAAAAAGAAAGAAAGAAAGAAAAGAAAGAAAGAAAGAAAAGAAAGAAAGAAAGAAAGAAAGAAAGAAAGAAAGAAAGAAAAAAGAAAGAAAGAAAGAAAGAAAGAAAGAAAAGAAAGAAAGAAAGAAAGAAAGAAAGAAAGAAAAGAAAGAAAGAAAAGAAAAGAAAGAAAGAATTTGAAAGCAAAGCCTAAGAAAGAAAAGGAACAAGACAGGTTTGGTCATTTAAAAAATGACAGCTACCAGTTGCACACAATTTGGATGTCTTGATTTTTATATACCTGGAAGTGTTTGATCAATAGTTACTGTTTGGATAAAGAGTTTATACTGGTGCACCACTCAGGCCTTACGAGAAATCTAAAGATACTCAGTATAGATATGTCATTATCTATTCTGTTCTTAAAATGGAGATAAAGGAGAGGTAATGAAGAAATGAAAAAAATATAACTTCAAAACTTAAAAAATTTCACATGAAGAATAATTGTGAAAATGGGAAGTAGGGGAGACCAGTGGCTTTGTGGTAGTGATGGTCTTAAATAGTTAGGCAACACTCATCTATTTTAGGAATAAGTATGCTACGTTGTGAAATGGAGAAGTGTGGCTGATTAGAGATGGGTCATGAGTTAGATATAGATGAGTAATCAGTGTTGAAGTTTGAAGTCTGATGTCACGAATGATATACTTTATTCTAATTGATTCATACTCAGGCAGCAATACAGGCATCATGGTGAAAAAGATTAGCAGCGCCATGGCAGGGCTTATTGTTGGGTTACTATTCTGATATCGCTTTGCAAAGTATTTAATTTGAAATAAAATAATTTTAACATTTAAAGGAGTAAGTGATGTGTCTCATGTGACAGGAAAATTTCATTAACTATGTGATGTCCTGGGTTTAGCCCTAACACTATATACTGCTTGGTCCCAGAACAACCAAGTACTCTGGGCTGTAAACTTGGAAGGCCCCTGAGCACTGTGAGACTAAGTTGATGATGGGAGATCGGCAGGGGGTGGAGGGATGGGTGTTGGAACACTGTAGAACCAAAATTCAACCATGAACATCTTGTAATTATATATCTAATGGTGGCATAATAAAATACTTAAATAAAAGAAGTGGCGCCAGGGTCAAATCCCAGGATCAAACTCTGTGCAGGGAAAGTGCTTAACCCTCTATCTACCTATCATTTTATGATTCAAATATGAGAAATTCTAAAATTGAATATACATGATTATATATATATATATTGAATAGAGTTAGAGATAAAGATAGAGATATATAGTGTCTGTGTTTGGGGGGGTCACACTCTGGTGATGATTGGAGTCTACTCCTGTTTTTGTGGTCAGAGGTCTCTTCTGATTGTTGTCACAAGACCACATGCAGTGCTGTGTACTAAATCAGGGAAGTGCCTATGCTCTGTACTACATTCTTTTAAAACTTTGTTCTACTACAAAGGGATGTTATAAAAGATAAGTAAAAGAAAAAATGAAAGAGTACCTGTCCACAGTGAATTGAGTATGGGAAGACATGATGATATAAATGATAAGTGAGCCACATAAGAAAGAGAGAAACAGTATCAAGAAGACCAGAATAATAGGACAATGTTAGCATGACAGATGGTTTTGTGACTGGGTCTTAGGAACAGAAATTCAACAAGATTGATTCATGTCTATAAGATTACTAGGTCTCTACTGATCTAGTGATTTGACATACTATTATTTCTTCCTCAAATTCACATTTGATATATGATTTATTTCTCTAAAACACAGATTATAAAACTGATTGCAAATATTATGAGAGTAGTTGTTTAGATGATAAAAGTAGTGAGTGTGTCAGCATGACAATGGTAGCGAAGCTATATTCTGTGAGTTCTACCACATGGATTTCAGATGTGGCAGGCTCACAAGACTGTTCTATTTCTATTCTTTGAATTTGCCATTTTCCTTCTCTGGCAAGTTCTCAGAAACATTTATTCCATATCCCACTTCAAATCACCACATTTCCAACTCCAACTCTTGATTTCCTCAGATACCTTATTTTAAACGAAATTCTTAAATTTTAAATCAACACTTTAGCTAAAGGAAATTCCCCAACTCCAAATCTATATTCTCCAATTTCTTCACAAAGCATTTTAAACTCTCCTCATTTTCATATTTTAAGTTCACAGTATTTGGTAGTTTGACAGATTATTCTTTTTTTTATAAATTCCTTCCTGTCCAGCTTAGTTATTTCCAATATAAGAGCTGCCAATCTTTAAGTAACCCAGGCTCCTCAAATCACTTGTGGTAGCATCTTCTCTCTCTTTACCTCCTTGGACTCCATTATAATGTCATCTATAAAATGTATCCTCACAATACTTTTCACAATTATCACATCCTTGTATTTTCCTTTAATTCCTACTGCAGCTTTTTAATTCAGTCATTCGTCTAATTGTATTATCCTATTTCATTTTCTATTTTCCATACTCTTGCATACCACTTTTACGCATCTTACATACTTCTTACATACTTTTACATACTCTTGCATATCCATCTTACATACTTCTTACATATCCATCTTACATACTTCTTACATACTTCTTACATACTCTTGCATATCCATCTTACATACTTCTTACATATCCATCTTACACACTTCTTACATACTTCTTACATACTTCTTACATATCCATCTTACACACTTCTTACATACTTCTTACATACTCTGCATATCCATCTTCTTAGTTACTCTTCTTAGTAACTTAGTAACATCTTCTTAGTAACTCTTACCTGTGATTTATTATGATAAGCATCATATTTTGTTCTACTCTCCTTTATCTTAATTGTTGTTGCTGTTGTTTTTGTTGTTGTGTTTGCTTTAAAGTCACTCTGTGCTGTGTTAAGGATTATCTCTAGACACTGGCCTCAGGGATCACTCTGACAGAGTTTGGGGTCCATAAGTGGTGCCTAGGATCAAACCAGTGTCAAACAGTGTGCAGAGGAAGTACTTAAGTCGCCATACTACCTCTCTGGCCCTCAGCATCCTAATTGTTTTTCTTAGCCTTGGCTCAATCTGAAATCATTTTCACTGTATCACTGTCTTCCCATTCATCATCGATTTGCTCGAGCGGGCACCAGTATTACTGAAATATATATCATTTATTATATATTTTGTGTAAAATATACATTTTACTAAGGAAGGTATTGGATATCTTGTTTAACCAGACCCTAGTTGGTCCTGGATGTTTGAATTTCTCATGGAATTCCTCTCCTCCTCATATCTGTAGGCCAGAGTTTTATGCCAAGAGATCTCTTTCTTGTGTAAACAGGAAAGAAGAGTAGCAGCGGGCACTTGTGAGTCAGTTTGACTACAAATCAATGGCTCCTGGACCATCTGTCAGATTTTCTAACTATAAGCCCATCTAGTTGGATATAGCTCCTTTTTACCCCAGGGAGCCTACAGGAAGCTGGATGGTACAAGCAAGAGTCTAACCTGGCTACAAAATGAGACCACTCTCAGAGAAAATAGCTATATAAAGATTAAAAAGAAAGGGACACACTAGCTTGCCTCACCTAAAGACAAGCCTGTTGGGCCTCAGTGTGAAAGGCTTTGACATCTGAGGAGAATACCTAAGAATTTGCCTGGAGCAGAGTAGATCTGGCAAATGACCTTGAGGGGGTTGGAGATATGCATCTAGTATGGGGATCATAGTATAAATTATATGACCACTCTCTCCATGAAAATACACTCTAAAAATATTTTATCTATGCAGTTTCCAGCCCCTCTCTAGGTGTTTGCATAAGAAACTGGTCTAGGATGGAGGGAACGATGCTCTTCCCTAGCATCTCTTAAGAGAGCTGGCTTTGAGTTTTTCAGGTCCTGCCCAAAAGAGGATTTTGCTTTTGGCCTGCCAGGTGAAAGGTCTAGAGGATGCACATATATGTGAGCATCTATGTGTGAACGTGTATGTGTGAGCGTATATGTGTGAGCATTCTGATCAGAGCATAGGGTGTCTATTCGACAGCTCCGGTCTGTGTGCGTCTGTTCAGCTGGTGTGGTGTTCGCAGACTGTGAACCCGGTAGAAGTGAAAGGTTTTTGGATTATCTATATTGGACTCATGGCTTTTGCTCATCGATTCTCAGTCCCCAAGCATGACCAGGGAACCTGAAAGAGAATAATCTTGTTGGAGACTCCACACAGCCCCAGCAGGAAGGTATTACTTCTTTATTCTACTACCAGTGTCTGTGTCTGGCATATGGGATAAATGGAGTCAAGTGACTAGTTTTTCTAGTCACACCTCTGTCCACTTCAACCCTCCTCCTATATTATACTGTCAAAGAATTTTTCCCTTTGAGTACTAAAGTCTTAGACGCCATTTTCCCCAATCATAACACTTAGTATTAACAACAATGCTTAATTTTCTGCCCCAGTACCTTGCATTATTACCATCTTACAGAATCCTTTGTGTCTGTATCAGTGAGCATAAAATATAGTTTTGCTTCAGGGATATATAGTCTCCAAATTGCAGAGGTTTAAAACGATTGTTTATTTTTCATGCATATCCTCAAGTACATTGTTTTGCCTGTGACTTTGCTTCATGTCCACTTCATTCTACTGAAAAAGAATGAAGTAATTCTATTTACTTATGTATTTAACTTATTTATTTAGATTGTTGGGCCACACCTGGCAATGGTCAGGGCTTGCCTTTGGCAGGCTTCCCTGGATTATATAAGGTTCCAGAGACTGAACTCAGGTTAGCTCTGTGGAAGTCGAGGGCCTTCTTTTCTGTATTATCTTTCCTATCCCAGCAAATTCTACTCAAGTCCCACCAACTTTTGGCAGAGAAAAAGAGAAAATTGAGTGAAATGGTGACATTTCTGACACTTGAAGCTTCTTATTAAAAATTACTCATTTTTCATTAACCAAGAAAGTTATTTAATGAATTCTGACATAAATGGATTAGAAGTATAATTATCCCCTGTGGACTGGCCCAGGAGGTAAGTCCATGAAAAATTTTACTAGATAACTATTTACTACTCTTTTCTATCTCTATCACTGTAATGCTAATTATGCACAAACTGTTATAACTATTTCCCCATTTTCTTCCAGTGAAAATTATTTGAAGAGAAAAAAAGTATTTTGCTTAAACCTAACTTTAAATTTTTATATTCCTGCATTTTCATTTTACCAACATATTTAAAAACTCTGCTTATAGTTGCTTTAGAGTTAGTACAGTTGTTCAAGCACTTGCTTTGTACATGGTTTGACCCCTCAGCATTTATGGTCCCTGAGCATTTCCAGGAATGGCTCTGGAGCACAGAGCAGGTTGGGACTCAGTCCTGAGCAGAACAGGTGATGTGACCCCTCCCCAAACAAAACGTGCTTTGAGACAGCCTGCTATAATCTACCACCTTATATCCAATAGTCCGATGCCACACAGACATAGATGTTGATATATGTTCACTGAAATGAATTGATTTTATCTTTTAAGAAAGTAAAGATATATTGAATATTTCCATGCAGAAAAATAAGCGCAAGTACATTTCAAACTGATAAATATGATAACTTGAATACTATTTGCTTCTTAAGGCACTCTAACCCTGATTTCCTTGGAGAATATGTTCCCTAAATATACACAGCATAAAAAGCTAATTTACATTCCATAGTTTGGTTCCTAATATACCAAAGCACTAAAAAATTCAACTCAAAATATATTCCAAGTGACTTTCTTATTTCAGTGTTTGTGCCATAATGGCTGTGCTCAGGGATTATTCCAGGCATCTCTACTAGAGGAATTGGAGACCATATATGGTGTTAAGGATCAAACCAAATCTATTACTTGCAAGGAAGATATCTGAACTGGTACACAATCTCTCCAGCCACAAATAGTTTTTTTTTAAGCATTAGTTGATTCTGTGCCACAAAAGCAAAATTTCCATGGCAATCACAATACTTTTAACAAAACCATAAATTGAGCCATACATTACATCTACATAATTATTTCAAGGTTATATATTTCCTTCTGTTTATGTCTAAGGTCTAGTATGAAGTTGGTAAATAAACTACCTCCAAAATTTTAGTCAATGTAGAGTTAAATGAATGTGGAAATTAATGAATAGTTAATGAATGTGCTCATAAATATACATGTTCATAACAAACAACTAATTAGAAGATATAAATTAAAAATATAGTAAGCATTGCGATTGTTGCATTTTACCAAATAGCAGAGCTAATCCTAATTAAGTCCTTTAAGAATGGAATTACTGAAGTTATTTTAGAGAAATGTGAACATTTTTCCATATAACTATTTCATTTTTTCTTCTGCATAGGAGTCAGAATCAGTAGTGGTGTGTTAGGACTTATAAATAAAAGACGTGGAGGGGGGATTATGGCTCCTCCCTCAAGAGGGACCAAGGTCCCAGGCCCAAGGGAAGCCCTGTGGACTCCATGACCCTGACAGTACTTGAGGGTCAGGGGGTAACCATGGCAACAGATGCTGGGGGGCCAGCTGAGTCCCCACATTACTCACAATCCATTAGGGCTTCTGGCCTGTGTCTAGGGCCTACAACTGCTTCCCCTGACCGATCAATGGATGAAAGAACAAGACCAGAGGTTCCTGGAGGTTACTTTTCAATCTGTCTTCTGCTATTTTTTACTCCACCTTGCTGCTTGCTGCAGAAAACTCCCTCCAAGGGCCTCTCGGCTCTCTCCTGGCAGGTTCTCCTGCAGGCTGCTCCTCTTCGGGCGTCTGTGTGGGCTCCCTTGCCAGGGCCTCTCTCTTCTGGAGGTCCTTGTTCAGGGCATCACCTTTCACGTTCTCTCCCAGGACCTCTCTTTTCAGGACCTCCTTCTTGTGTCATCTCTGTTCAGGCCTTTTATCTTCAGGGCCTCTTTTCTCTTTGTTTCTCTATTTGCCTATGTCCCTGTCTCTTTATCCAAGTTTCACCATTGTGTCCTGTTGCCTCTGTTTTTCTGTTACTCATTCAGAGTAACTAGCTCATTTCTGTTTTCCTAGCTCATTTCTGTTCCTAGCTCATTTCTGTTTCTCCATTTGGTCATGTTGTCCTGTTTCCCTGGTGCCCTATGGCCTTGATGCTAGCCCTCGTGCCTAGGCACCAAAAGCACCCTACTCCCACTGGTCCTGAACGCCCAACTCAGGCACCAGGGGTCCCATGTCCCAACTGTTTGCCTTTACAGCCCAGACATCAGGGTCAGTTGCTCTTTTCTGTCCGGAAGTCCCCAGATGCTCTAATGGGACTCCTATTTATGTCTTAGATGGTTCAGATCTTGGCCTCAACAGTCTAAGAGTAATCCCAACTGTTGTAGACTGGGGTACTGGCCCTTTAAGTGATGTTTTGTAGCAGTGGTGGAGTGGCAGGGATATTGACTGGTTAGTGCATCACAAATTGCTCTAAACTTAGTCCTAGTTGTAATTGGGGATGACCAGGGCTACTCCTGGAAGTACTGGGGCCATAGGGTACCTGTGGTCAAACTTAAGGACTTTGCACATGGTAGACACATGCTCCATCCCTTTGAGTCACACCCTAGACATTAGGTTTATTTTATTTGACTATGTAGTCAAAACACCATCTATTTGATGCATTTATTAAGGTTTTATAAAGCAGCTAACAACATTAAGCTGTTCTTTGGGGTCTTTTCTAACCAGTTGTAGAGGAGTTAAATGTACTATGGTTTATTTCACTGTCAATGAGTGCAACTTGGTAAAATTAATCATGTGCTAATTTCATGTCTTTATATATAAAACCAGCAGCAGTGCTGTGAATGAACTAAGCTTGTAAATCAAATATATTGATATTGATAGGTATGAATAGAAAAATTAATGTAAAGCAGATGAACTTAGGTTTTCAATCATAAGCAGAACAATACATGGGAAAACTGGCAACATTCAACTCAATAATTTTTTGAAACAATTATAAAAATATTTTCTCAATATATTGATAAAAAAGTAACCTGTCTAAAGAAAATCTATTCTTTGACATCTTTGTCCATGTACCATTCACATAGTTTCATTTTCTCAGTAGCATCTTATTTAAAAAATCCAGTTTTAAGCTAATATAATTGACTACAGACAGTAAAACTAGATAATAACGTTAGTAATTGATCAGTGTTTTCAAATAATTCATCTCACAAAAAACTATAAATAAACTGAAAATATTTTTTTTACTAACAGCTAGCAAATTGTAAAAGTTAAAATAATACAACTTTTATTTTGGAAATGCATAATAAGCAATTATGATCTACTTACTAGCAACTTCCAGGACATTAGAAAGAAAACATGTCCAGTGGGAATACATGTCAAATGAAATAGTGACAACCAAAATATTTTAAATATTTTATCAGTATTACAGTCCAATAGAACATGAGCACAAAAGATTAAAAACAGCAATCCAAGAAACACCTCCATCTTTCTAATGTTTTATTTAACCCAATTTGATCATTCTTAATCAGGAATACAGCAGACAAGAAAATTTAGGGGATAAAGCAGAGATGAAGCATCTAGGCAAGTGGGGACATCTACATTTGTGACTAGAACTGTGACCAAAGAACCTGCACCAATGTGTGGCCCTCACGAAGAGATGGAACCATGGTGGGGGTCTGGACTACTGGGCAGCAGTTACTCAACCCTCAAGTTAATATTCCCTTTGCATTGAGGGGAGAAGTGATAGTACAACAAGTAGGGTACTTGCCTTGCATTTGGCCACCCTGGATTGAATACCTAGCATCATATATGGTCTCCTGAGCACAGCCAGGCGTAATTCCTGAGTGCAGAGTGAAGACTAACCCTAAGAATCACTGGCTGTGATTCAAAAAACTAAAAAAAATATTGCATTGAACCCAAATCTTGGCCTCTTATATTTGGACATTCACAAGGGTAGCCTAGCTATCTCAACCACCTCAGATCAACAGTCCATTCAACATAACCCCCAAAACTCAAAGAATAATGGTGGACACAAGAATTAGTAAAACCCCCCAAAAAAAAACCAGTAAGATAAAGCCAAAGAACATGTTCTGTGAAATAGCACTAGAGGTACCACACAAGTCACAGGAACACCAAAGAGAAAGGTAATATCCTTGGAAAGGAAAGAGGAGACCACCATCTGCTCAGCTTCCCCAGAATTCTAACTACCACTGAGAGGGAACGTGCACTGGAAAGATCCACCTCCAGACTATCACACAATCATGGGGCAACAATTCAGATCTCCACCACAAGGAGTGGGTTAAAAAAAGAGCCCTAAAGACACAAAACACATACATAATCTCTTAATAAAGAAATAATACGTAAAATGGTGAGGAAGTTTAATAAGCTCCAAAAAACATTGGAATGAATATGCAATAAAAATACAGGAGGAGATGAAAGAGACAGTGGAATAAGCAACCAACAGAATACCTGATGAAATGAGAGTAGAAATGAGAAAACTGAAAAGTGAAGTGTGATTAGTAAAATATTCAGTAGATGATGGGTGTCCATAATGGATAAGTAATCTTGAACTACCATGTCAAACGCTCACATTGGACTTTTAGCAAACACATTCTATTGTGATAACAGGAGCTTTGAAATCACTGCAATATTTATCACAGAATCAGAATCCAAGATATCATTATGTATCCAAATATTTAAGCAATATTTATGACTATTAATTCAATTTCTCATTGTTTTATCTACCAATTACTTATTGAGCATTTACTATGTGCCTGTTTAGGCATGACTCTTCTTTACTACCAATGCTATAAAAAACTGTCTAAAGAATATTACTTGAAACAATTTGGATTTATTTTTTTTCCCATTCTAAACTGAAAAAACAATACATTGGGTTCCTATTCTTTTCAGATGTTCCTGGAGAAAATTGACTTCTGTGCCATTCATAGCTCCTAGAAACTTCCTATATCTTTTGATGCGCACGTACTGTCAAATTGCAGCATTTCAAAATTTTTACATTTTCTTATTCATATTTGTTTTCTGTCATTTCCGCTTCATGTAAGGGTTCTGGTGATTAGAATGGACTCATTATCATAGTATTATCATTATCATTATCAAAGGATGATGCTTCTCTATCACTGTTACTGTCTTCCAGTTCATCATCGATTTGCTCGAGGGGGCCCCAGTAACATCTCCATATGTCCTGTCTCATGCTAGTAGAGCCCAAGGGCATCTGCTTGCTCCAAAAACATAAAAGAGCCTCAAAATATCCATCAGGTCATGGGAATGAGGTCTATAATTGTTACTGGTATTTGGCATCTCAAATACAACACGGGTAGCTTGCCAGACTCTGCCGCTTGGGTAGCATACTCTTTGTAGTCATGTCTAAGTCCAGCATTTATTGAAGAACCGGCGGCCGATTGCAGCCACGTGAGCTGGGCTGTGATAGGCTGGTCTGCTGGGTGGAGTTCTCACGAGAGAGAAATCCGGATGTGGAAAATGGAGGCCCTCATGGAGTGGGGTCGTCTGGCTTGTTGCAAGGCTCTGCTGGGGTAGCAGGCCAGGGCTAGAACCCACCATCCCTCCTGGGCGCATCGTGAGCTGCTGGGCACAGGGAGAGCAAGTAGCAGCTCTGCCCCATGTCTGTGAGTCTCTCAGCATTTCAAAATTTTTACATTTTCTTATTCATATTTGTTTTACCGCCATTTCCTCTTCATGTAAGGGTTCTGGTGATTAGAATGGACTCATTATCATAGTATTATCATTATCATTACAAAGGATGATGCTTCTCTATCAGTATCTTTAAATACAGAACAATATTATTTGTGATCTGTAAGGTAATTTATATCCATGGTTTCTGCTGATTAAAATGTGACAAGTTTGAAAAGGAATCATAGAGTCTAACATAGGTCTAGTCCCAAAACTAAAATATTAAATGCTCAGCTATTACCCAGGAGACCTCATAGGAGCTATTAAAGAATACAAAACAAGGAGGGGTGCAATCTACATTTAGGAGGAGTAATTTGGCAGTCCTGAAAATGAAAACTACTGCTGTAATTATTTGGAAACATACAAAACTCAAATTGACATAGTGGAAATAAGGGTAGAAGAAAGACTGTGAACTGAAGAACTTGTAGAAAATGGGATCAAAAATAATACACTGAAATGGCTCGAATACAGTATTTTCCTTTGGTCCCGAACTTCCAGGTATGTAGTAAATATTTTTGTTTGTTATTTGGGGGACCACATTCACTTATGTTCAGAGTTTATTCCCAGCTCTGTGTTCAGGGATTCTTGACAGTGCTCAGAAGACTATATATGGTGCCAGGTGTTAAACTGAGAAGAGCTATGTGCAAGGCAAGTACATATAAATTCCTGTATAAACAGGAAATTAGGAACTAAATTATGCATTCATCTAAAATAATTCAAATAAGATATATCTTCATCATGTTTCTACTTAATGATCATGTAAAAAATACCATGTGGTATTTGCAACAGACTCACATTAACGGTCCATTTCTGTAGAATAATATCAAATCACATTTTAAAAATTGAAACAAAAGTTAACCATTCAAATTTATTCATAATTGTACCTTTTTATCACACTTTAGTGTCAGTTGCTGATATTAGGCTTAAAATCCAAGTAAAGAATATTAATTGATTTTGATATTAGAGAAAGAGTACTTTGATTGTAAGTGATGCATTCCAAGACTCTGTTACTGGATGTGTGAATTAATTCCATTTAGTACACTAACACCTGCCTGATTCAGATTTTTATGATTATAAATATTAGTACTGTTATCAGTGTTCATTCACACTGAGTAAAATCCCTTTTTATATCACATGCTGTGCTTGGTGGTTTTTT
The DNA here is from genome assembly GCA_021461705.1 of Cryptotis parvus. NCBI lineage: Eukaryota > Metazoa > Chordata > Mammalia > Eulipotyphla > Soricidae > Cryptotis > Cryptotis parvus. The sequence continues at coordinate 89,389 of JAJIBD010001766.1, read as the reverse complement.
CAGTCAATTTATAACAGGTGCAGCATATTAGACCCATAGAGTTACCCCATTCAATAAATATCATTCATAAACCTGCCAAATCGTTCACATAAATTTATTCCAATGAGTTGCTTCTAATGTTATGCCAATGAAGGGGAATTTTGAATTAGAAGAGAAGGTGTGAGAATTTGTCAGATGGTTGGTGATTGGAATTAGTTTTAAGCTTTTTGGACCAAATCTCATCCAGAGTAACTGTAAACCAAACACTTCTTTCCTTTCATCATAATTTGTGGTATTTATCTTGTAGAAAAATTTGATCGATAGTCTTATGTAAAACTCATATGATTTATTTTACGTAAAATCTGTAAAGGTTATTTTTGAAAGAGAGGGTGGGTATAAAAAAATAACAGTTCAGTTTGGCTAAGGCCAAATACCTATGTGAGAGAAGTATTTGAGAAGATGGCAGAAAGAAGGAAATGCAAGCTTCCAAAAAACTTGGAAGCTATATTTACAAGCTCAGACACAGAATTGTCTTGGGTATGAAAGGGAAAGTCTAGAATCAATATTCTTGTTTTTTATATTTTAAAAGTCATTATGGAGTAGCTGAAAAATCAAGAAAGACTTAAGCTAATAAGAAAGGTACAATAACTCCAACACTTCTCCCAATTCTTTATTTCCTACAATGTCTTATGATTAAGAATGCCCACTGAATATCTGTAAGTCACAGTATACTGGAACACAAATGCTCCTTATTTTGCTACTATAAACTGCACTTGCTCCTTACCACTGAAATAATAGATGCAGAGATCTAGAATGTTCTAGTTTCTGTCATGATAGTTCTTAGGTAAGATAGAATTATTGCTTTCTCCTTCATTACCCAGTTTTCATAAAATCAAACTGTCAAAATCTAGTAGGAATGTTTCCGAGTTTACAGGTTAATGACCATTTTAATTTTAGCCTCAGTTTTTTTCAGCTGCAAAGAAAGGTGTGATTTCTTTGTTATTTTTGAGATGTTCAAATCACTTCAAGTAACATTGAGGTATAGTTTTATGAAACCATTATATCTACAGAGATAACTTTCATTTCTCTAGAATATTAATGTCTTTAGATTTTTAAAAAAAATCCTTTGCTTTTTAAAAAAAAATCATTTGCTTTTCCCCACATATTTAGGGAATGATAGATAAATAAAAATATCTTTATTTATATTTTAAATAAAACATAGACGTTGACATCTATAACTAATAAGAAGTTTCAGTGTATTAAGACTTTTTCTAGGTATTTAGGGAATGATTAATAAATACAATAAAGATGTTCATTGTATTATTTAGAATACTTGTATTTTTATATTTTTGTAAACAAAAAAGGAGAGTTTTGGGAGGACAGGGTTAGCTATTCTGGGAGTTTTGTTGTTTTGCCCACTCCCAGCTTAATCTACTTAAGTCAAGGTTCATTCTAGTGAGACTTCTCTTTATGTAAACACTTCTAGAGGGTGTGGCAGTTACAGAAGTCACCTTGATTGAATAACTTCTGACTTATACATCTACTAAGATTTCTATGTTTTCTAGATTGGGCACAGCTCCTCTTTATACCCACTGCACCCAGCATGGAAACTGCAGTGTTCTCTTTATCATCAGGCCAGTCTAGGGTATTGATCTCTCCACTCATTACATTCTTTCTATCAATTCACTTAACAAATGCTCTCGAGGGTTCTTTCTGCACCAGTGATTGGGGCCATGGGTTTTAAGGAATACCACAAGGCAAGGGCCCTGGCTGGGAGAGGGTAACAAGGCGTGAGAAATGATAGAAGAGAGGAAATCCCAGAGGATGGAATCTCAGGGAGACAATTCTTGGAGCACTGAAAATAAGAGTGTTTGTTGGCGGGGCCGGAGCAATAATATAGCAGGTAAGGCATTTGCCTTGCACGACCAGGTTTGATGCAGCCTGTCCCAGGTGTAATTACCCTGAGCCCTGCCAGGTGTAATTCCTAGAGCAGAGTGAGAGTAAGCTGTGAGCATTGCTAGGTGTGGCCCAACCAAACCATGCTTGTTTGATATAAAGGAGTGTGGGAGATTGAGGACAACTCGTGAAGGTGGCCGGAGCAGTGCTCTCGGTCCTTGCCTCTTCACCCAGCCGAACCTCTCTGCTGCAGCATCTCCTTCAGCCATAAACATGGGTTGGGTCATGCACAGTCCCTTCAGGTCAGCCCTGCATCCTCTTAAACCACAACACACTTGGCAGAAGGACCCTTCCAAGGCCATCAGATCTTACATCATCCACTCTGTCAGGAAATCGCTGGTCTTGTTTTTGGTTTTCAGTTTTTTTTTTTTTTTTGTAGATGGATACTAGTTTTATTCTCCATTTTGTTTGGATATGAAAGACTCAAGGTGGGGCCGGGAGTGATAGCACAGCGGTTTGGGCGCTTGCCTTGCACATGGTCAACCCAGGTTTAATCTCTGGCATCCCATATGGTGAGTCTCCAGCCATGTTTATGGCTGGAGGAGACTCACAGACATAGGGCAAAGCTACTACTTGCTCTCCCTGTGCCCAGCCACTCACGAGGCACCCAGGAGGGATGGCAGGTTCTAGCCCTGGCCCGCCACCCCAGCAGAGCCTTGCAACAAGCCAAACGACCCCCCACTCCATGAGAGCCTCCATTTTCCACATCCGGACTTCCCTCATCAGAACTCCACCCAGCAGACCAGCCTATCACAGCCCGGCTTGCTCAGCCGCTTGCGGCAGCACGGTTCATCAATAAATGCTGGACTTAGAGGGGCTGGAGCGATAGCCCAGAGGGTGGGGCATTTGCCTTGCATGCGGCCGGCCTGTGCTGGCCTGGGTTCGATCCCCGGCATCCCATATGGTCCCCAAGCACCACCAGGAGTGAGTCCTGAGTACAGAGCCAGGAGTAACCCCTGAGCATCACCAGGTGTGACCCAAAAGGCAAAAAAAAAAAAAAAAATGCTGGACTTAGAGATGACTACAAGAGTATACTATCTGCACGGCAGAGCCTGGCGAAGCTACCTGTGTTGTATTTGATATGCCAAATACCAGTAACAATTATAGACCTCATTCCGGAATGGATTGAGGCTCTTTATGCTCCTGGAGCAAGCAGGAGCATAAAGAGCTCCTAGCATGAGACAGGACATATGGGCTCTACTAGCATAAGACAGGGCATATGGAGAAGTTACTGGGGTCTGCTCAAGCAAATCGATGATGAACGGGAAGACAGTGACAGACAGTGATGTGGCTAATACTATAATAATCTCTATGTGGCTAATAATTTTTGAAGTGAATATTTTCATTTTTTTTTTTTTTTTTTTTCAATTTTTGGGTCACAGCCAGCAATACTCAGGGTTTCTCCCAGTTCTTTGCTCAGGAATTACTCCTGGCTGTCCTCGGTGAACCATATGGCCTGCCAAGGATCAAACCCGGGTCAGCTGCGTGAAGGCAAATACCCTACCCTCTGTACTATTGTTCTGGCCCCCAAATGTTTTTATTTTTATAAAAGCTATGAAGCCCTTAAAACATCCACATCTCCAAGCAAAATAAAACAAACTCACTGCATTTTTCTATTATTTTTCTGCAAAATAGAATGTTTATTTTCTAACTTTAACAGTTCAGAAACAATTATTTTAAAGTGAAATGGGAAAGCTTGGAAATAGAATAGCGAATTTACTGTGGGATGCCACCTTTCCTAGTAGAAATTCTGTATCTCAAAAGGCATTGCATTAAATAGAGGCAAAAGGATACACATGACAACCTTTTGGTGTATGTTCTGTAATCCATAGTCTGGAAGGGAAGGAAAAGAGAAAGAGAGAGAAAGGGAAAGAAATAAAGAACCTGCCATGGAGGTGGGCTGGGGAAGGGGAGGGAACCGGGGATGTTAGTGGTGGGAGATGGGCACTGGTGGAGGAACGGGTGCTGGAACACTGTATGACGGAAACCCAAACATGAACTTTTTAATTGTATATCTTTTCATTTGTATATCTCACGGCGTGGTATAATAAAATACTTTTAAAAAAAGGCATTTAGCTCATAAGTTTTGTGTGTGTGTGTGTGTGTGTGTGTGTGTGTAATGCCCCTCGAGGTATTGTAGGTGTGCCTGTGGTACCTGAATGCACTGGCAGGTGGCAGATAGGAGACAGGCTTGTCTACATCCAGGGCTCTGCCACATGGGCCCTTGATGGTTGACAGTCTGACATAGAAAATGACTGGGTCCCCTAGGATAAACCCAGAGCCACAGCAGAGCCTGGTAAGCTACCTATGGTGTATTAAATATGCCAAAAACAGTAGCAATAATGTATGTCATTGCCAATGAATATAGACATTACTGATGCCCTCTTGAGCAAATCGATGAACAATGGGAAGACAAGTGACAAGTGACATATATATGTATGTATACATATAAATATATATATTTGTACATGTATATACATGTCAAATGTTCTAGAAAGATGTTCTAAAAAGTATATATACATATATATGTATATATATAATTATTCTTTCTACAATATTTGACATTTGGATCACATTTTACTCATAAAAAGTTGTTACCCATAATCTAGGTGTGAGACAATGTGCTTCACCTGGAAAACACAGCAATCCATTTCCTTCAGTCTATTGATTTCCAGAAATTCAATTCTGAAGAAAATACATGCACACATTAGGATCATTATTAAGGAAAGGCTGAATGGCCAGATCAAACATTTCTAAAGGTGCATCTTATAAAATCAGTTAACATTGATCAGTTTTCTGAATATAATGAACAAAAAAAAAGCAGTGAACCATTTGAAATTAAAGTTGTATATTACACCTCAAGGTAAACAGGAATTATCTTACCATGTATATGTTATTAGTAAGTACTTGCAAAAAATTATTTCCTTTGCACAGATTTTCCCTTGTTCTAATCTTTCTTCACAGGTATCATGTGAAGAGCTGAGCCAGTGTATTGATGAGAACTGAATTCAGATTCTTCAGGTGTTTGGGTCTGATTTTGTCTGGGTCTGGTGCTGTTCTCCTTTTACCAACGGAATGGCACATTGGATTTCAGAAGGGAGAACATTGGGAACAATATATCCATCCTGTGGAATTTTGTATGTGGGCAGGTGGTTGTGGCTATCAAAGAGATTTGAATAGAAGTCATGGATAATTTTCTCCATTGCCTTTATGAAAGATGTGATAGATCCATCAGGGTGTTGGAGGGCAGTCATCTTGGTCTTACAGTTGGTGAAGGACAGGCAGACGTTGTGAATGCTTTTCCCAGCTTCTGCTGCATCGCCAGTATATCTGCCTATATACATATATACAAATATATATATGCTTGTATATACAGCATGGTATAGGTTTTTCATCAAGCAATGGTACTTCTCTGTAGAGAATTAACTTATTACAGGAAGAACACTGGTTAAGTTCAAAGCCCACAGCTATCAAAGCTTTCAAGAGAACATGTTGGTAGACAAATAGAATTTTTTTTTTTTTTTTTGCTTTTTTGGGTCACACCCGACAATGCTCAGGGGTTACTCCTGGCTCTGCACTCAGGAATTACTCCTGGCGGAGCTCGGGGGACCATATGGGATGACGGGATAAAACCCAGGACGGCACAGGCCAGCCGCTTGCAAGACAAATATCCTACCCACTGGGATATCGCTCCGGCCCCCAAATTGAATGTTTTTATGAAAAATAATACCATATTAATATTGTGATCTGAAGAATAGAAGGAGGAAGTCAAGTAAGAAAAGGGAGCATATTAAGTTATAAGACATGAAACAATAGAGTTCCATCAAAGAAAGGTCATGTTCAAAGATCATTAGTCAGAGACCAAAGCATACTAGTGGACAAAAGAACATAAAATAGAAGCACAAATGTAAGACAAATTAAAAACTGAATCTGTAAAAGAAGCTGGATTTGAATTATAAAAGGTCTATTTCATACGTAACAGTATGTACTTTACACGTTACATTTAAATTAAAAATGCCATTGAGCGGTGTTACACAGAATATCTGAATCTATCAGTTTTCTTGCATTTCAATGTCCAAATAGATCATAAAAGTTAAAAAAATGAAACTATATTTCAGGGAACGCCTCAGGGGTCCCCTGACAGTGTCAGGACAGAAGTTCTCTTCTACCTCCGAGGACGCCGGGGGGGGGGGAGCGGATGAAAACTCACGAGTCTGGTGCAGTTCCAAAAAGGCTTTTAATAGTACCAAAGCTCTTCCACAGCACTCCAATATAATAAAAAAGCTCTAGCTCTGGTCCGAACTTAGACCACACAAATGAGCCTAAGTCTCCCACCAAAGAGAGAGGATCTCACCCGAGCTGAGTCCTACCCAGAAGAAGGAGCAAAAGGCCAAAGAGCAAAAGCCAAAAGCCAAAAGGCTGAGGAGCAAAAGCTGAAAGTGTAGAGGTCAAAAGCCAAAAGGTCCAAAGGTAAAGTGAAGGGGCCTCAAGTCAGCCCCTTATATACACCAAAGTAATCCAATCGGGAGGGTCATGTCAACAAAGAACTCTAAACAGAGTGTAGTGCCATACCCTATTGCAGGTATAAACAAAGGTTATGCCAAGGTCTAATCCTTTCTACCAAGATTATCTCTTATGTAAAACACTGGAGAGAGAGAGAGAGAGAGAAGAGAGAGAGAGAGAGAGAAAGAGAGGGCTGATATAAAGTAATACATCTTAATTTCATGAGCTTCATGTATTCTAGATGGTACCCACAAGGTCCTTCTTATTATTATCTGCACCAGGGTGATTCTGAGTATCTTGTTCTCGTGTACTGAAAGGGTCACACTCCGCCTACTTAAAGCAAACTAGTATGATCCTTCCTATAGTCTTCCTATAGTCTCAACGTAGCCAGGGTGGTAGTCTCCTGGTAAATTCTAACTGTCCCACGCTGGGTTCAGTGGGTATAAAGAGGAGCTGTGCCCAATCTAGAAAACATAGAAATCTTAGTAGATGTATAAGTCAGAAGTTATTCAATCAAGGTGACTTCTGTAACTGCCACACCCTCTAGCAGTGTTTACATAGAAGAGAGGTCTCATTAGAATGAACCTTGGCTTAAATAAGATTAAGCTGGGAATGGGCAAAACAACAGAGCTCCCAGGTTTGATAAACCTGTCCTCCAACAACTATAGAGAGAAGGAAAAAAAATAATGGATAAGCAATTTCAAAAGCAGAGAATTTATCCATTTTTATTAGATTTTTAGTAATTACTCCTATGATTGATAGTTATGTGATTAATATTTATATTATCTTATATTGCAAAGCATGATTATGAGAAGTGTGATGGTGTGAACTATTTTACCATTATATTCCTGTTGCATGGAGCAGTTCAAGGAACTAGTGCCTAGTTATAGTTCTTTATTTATGGGTGTCAGCACCTGGGTGTGTTCAGGACTTAAATCTGGTTCTGTATTCAGGGTCCACCACTGCTGTTACTTAGGTGACCAAGGGGTCCTGGAGATTGAACCTGGGCATGTCATGTACAAAGAAAATACCCTACCTGTTGTACTATTGCTTTGGCCCATAGATTTTGAATGACTGAGCACAGAAATGAAAACACACGAGCTTTAATGACCTATAGGGCAACATTGTATTGCTGCAGTATAGAATGTTAATCAATATTCATTGTCTGTGGAATCCTGATTTATATCCAGTACCCTGAATCTGGGAAAGCATAACAATACATAATACATCTTAGGGGATGTCAAAATATATGTTATTATTGCTATTTTTGTTATTTTTGTCCTCCCGTTGTTCATCGATTTGCTCGAGTGAGCACCAGTAACATCTCTATTCTTTGGGAATGAGATCCATTAGTGTTACTGTTTTTGGCATTTGAATACACCACGTGTAGCTTGCAGGTCCTACAGTGGTTGTGGGTTCACCGTATTATTTTATCCTTAAGTTGATAAACTCTATCTTTGTCAAGAATTTTTCTTTTTTGCTTTTATGTCTAAGAGAGGGTATTAAAGTTTTGTGATTTTTGCAGTGACATTATAAACATTTTATTGCAATATTGAAAAGTTATATGATATTCTTTTACTTTTTTGTTAGGCTTTGGAATTTAAGGGTTAGTATAGGAATCAATTATGAAGATATATTTCTATTTAAAATGTTGTCCATTATTTTCATTTTAAATTTACCTCAATAATTGTGTTTTATACTAAAAAGTACTCTGATGAGCAGGGCTTGTGATCAGCTCTTCTTCTGGGTGGTGCTCTGATGAGCTGTGGAGTCCAGATTAAGCCCAGGTATGCCTGATTCAGAGACTCAGATACACAGGGCAGAGCTGCTAGTGACTCTCTCTGTGCCCAGCTGATCATGAGGTGCCCAGGAGGGAAGGCGGGTTCTAGTCCTGGTCCACCATCCCAGCAGAGACTTGCAAGAAGCCAGAGAAACCCCCACACTATGAGAGCGCCATTTTCTACATCCGGACTCCACAGCTTGTTAGAGCTCCACCCAGCAGAAAAGCCAATCTTTCCCCATCTCACACGGCCTCAAAGCAGCCATCAATAAATGCATGAGATGAGAGGCTACTACAAGAGTATCCCACCTGCATGGCAGAGCCTGGCAAGCTACCCGTGCCATATTTGATATGGCAAAAAAGCAACAATTATAGACCTCATTCCCATAACATGAAGTAAAAAAGTCTCAGAATGATGTGATATGGGAATAACACACATACTTTGAAAGCAGTTATATCAAAGTAGACTTGTAATAGCTGTTTAGAGTATTATAATACAATGAAATAGGAAGGGTAAGATGCTATTCTTCTTTGGAATGCAAGAGGAATATATGTAATCAGTTAAAGTATATCCCATTAGGAATTTAGCCAAAGCCACAAACCCATGCAGGGAAATTAGTCTACATCAGCTTCATTTAAACACACTACAATCCAGCTCCAAACAGATGATGCGAACACAGCTTGCCGCAGAAAGTATCAAAATTAAGCATCAGGGCTATTACATCTCAAAATTGTACTTTCTCCTCTATTTAAGTATTTATTAAAATAACATAATATATATTTTTCCTACATGGTGATGTGATTCTGGATATTTAGATGTGTGTGTGAGATGGCTTGCATTTCAATGTTTTGAATTTTATGAGGCAGGTTTCTTTGTTGACGCAATCAACAGACTAAGCACAACCCTTTTATCCTTCCCAGTAGAAATCAAAAGCCACAGTGGTCTCTTGTTGATACCACATATGTGGCTCTCCATATAAAGATCAGTGCTGGAAGCTTGGAAAGGATTTTTGTCCCTTGACTTGTTAAACATTGCAAGGTTAAAAAGTCATCTGCTATCTCCTTGTGTAAATCTGGAGAGTTGCTTTAAAATACTGCATACATATATCATTAATATTATTATTGCATACCCTATTATTATCAACATAATTATTATTTCTTAGTTCTACTCTGATACATATTTTTGAAAGCACTTTATTCCTACAACACATTCAAATACAAAATAACATGGCAATACCTTTTCAAGCTATTACAATAAGTTTAACAGCACATTCTAATTCCCAGTTGGGAGAAATTATATAACTTCTACAGAAAAAACAACTTACACACAGATAAAGGAAAGGATGCTTGAAATTAAAGACAATCGATTTAAAAATGGCATAATAATTGAAAGCCACATATTCATATTGTTCTATAAGATGTACTTGCTATTAATTTCGTTTCAACAAAACAAAACAATAAATAAATTAGTTTACCTTTGAGTCAATGTTTTGATGCAGTTTTTCCATATTTTTCAAAATAAGTAACTGGAAATCTGCTCAATATTCATTCAGAAATTGCTTTCATGAAACATAGGTAAGTTGTTATGACTTAATAAAGCTTAGACAATCTGAACTTCTATTATTCTGACACGATTTCAATGAATCTAGGGGAAAACTTTCTTTTTCAGAGATAAATCCAGTAAAAAACAGAAATAAATTTGCCTTTTCCAAGACATGGAATAATGCAAGCAAATATTGTAAACACCTATCACCCCGCCCAAAGAAAATATCACTGACATTCAGAATTATAATCATTTATCTTATTGGTTATATCATTTGATTAACTTGTGGATAGCTATTCTTATGAAAACTACTTTCAGATTAATAAATATTGGTTTTATTTGATAATTTTGCTTAGGCACAAACAAAACAAAGTATGCTCTCCATTGTATCTATATCCTAAATCCTTATGTAGTAGCTAAATCCTTGAGCTATTATGATCCCTTAGTTTCTAGATATGAATATAATTTCCTATTCACTAGAAAATATTTCTGAATATATCTCCAATGTCTAAGAATATGCATTCAGATGCTAAAATTCCAGGTGTTGTTTTGCTACTGAAGATTAGACAATTATTATTCATTATCATAATTCTTTTTTAGAGGGATAGGATTATGGACGATACCTGGCTATGCTGACAAGTTATTTCTGGCTCTGTGCTCAGAAATGACTGTGACAATGCTCTAATCAGCTTTTTTTCTGAAATAAAAGAAATGAGACATCATGATTCTCAAATTATCAACAAAAATACTGAAAAATGGACATAAGACTAAATTTAAAAATTCAACATAAATGCTTTAAAAAATTCTAGGTATACTCATTAAAAATATATGGCAAGATCTAATAAAAGTTACTAAGGTAATGAATTGACTCTATATTTAACCTTTACGAATTGACAGGCATGCAAAATTTAAACTAATCTTCAGTCACAAATAATAAACAACAAACATGAATGTTATTTGTTGCATGCCAGTAATTAAAATAATGGCCCCTTCTGTTTCCAAAACTGGATGAACTCACATTCAGATCATTATAGTATAATACAAAATTTATATTAGAGAAAAAAATAAACAAGTTAAAATAAAAATCTCTGGAACCAAAGAGATAGCGTTGTGGATAATATATTTGCCTTGAAATATGATCAACATAGGTTCAATTCCCAATACCATGAATCATTCACCAACCACTCAGAAATGATACTAAGTACAGAGCTACAGTAAAATCAAAGTGTTTGGTGTGTTTAAGCCCCTCAAATCACATATATAATATTTGATCACTTGAAATTTTATAATTTTCTTGTTTAATGAATGCAGATTTCTTCTATAAGCATCTATGTTGGATTAGCTTATAGTGTAGAATTCTAATAAAGGAAGATCGTCATTATACTTTTGCTTTTTATTTTGGAAGTTGGGCTGATGTGAGGATAACAATTTGTTAATTATAATGGAAGTATCTCAATGTGGTATAAAATTAGTTCCTTGTACTGGACATATTAAATGCTTGGTTTTGTTCATACTTTTATTATTCTGTCATGGTACTCAGCATTATAATTGATTTGAAGTGTCCTAAACCTCACCCATATAGGGTTAAAATTTAATTACTGGGTGCTGTGTGACTGCTCTACTTGGTAATTCCCACATCTTTCTTCCTTGTTTAGTCACCCAGTTCCCTGAGGTACAAAAATAGTGAAATTTGGTGAGTTAATAACCCTAAAATGACTTCCAAATACTCAGAGGGAGGAAAAGTTGCCTGTTTCTCAGTTTAAATAAAATGCTTTTGTAAAAGATTAAGCTCTCAGAGAAACATGTCAAAAAGTCAAGAGAAACCAAAAGCTAAACCACATGTACCATTTATGCAAGTGATAAATACAAAGAAAAACTGAAACAACTAATCCTGTGAACACAAATATTATAAGAAAGAGCAACAGCCTTACTGCTGATACCAAGAACATTTCCATGGTCTGTTTAAAAGATCAAAGCTACTACAGCCTTCCCTGAACTCAAACCTAATCCAGAATAAGACATTCTCTAACTCTCTTCCATTCTGTGAAGGCTGAAGAGAGATGAAGAAACTGCAGAGGAAAAGTTTGAGTTAACAGAGATCACTTCATTAAATTTCGGGAAAATATCTGTCTCCATAACATAAAATTTTAAGATGAGGCTGAAATAACTGAAATAGGAGGAACTGCTAAAAGTTCCCCTGAAATTCTTGCTAACATCATTGATGAAGTTGGCAGTGAACTAAGCTATCTTTATGTATATAAAATAGCCTTTGTGTTGGAAGCTGACCTGTAGGGCTTTATTTACTAGTCAGGAATTATTGTCTGCTTTTATTTTATTTTATGCGATCTGAAGAGAAAAAAAAATAAAAGAAAGACTCTCAGACATGGGGCAGAGCTGCTACTGGCTCTCCCTGTGCCCAGCTGCTCATGAGGCTCCCAGGAGGGATGGCGGGTTCTAGCCCTGGCCCGCCACCCCAGCAGAGCCTTGCAACAAGCCAGACGACTCCCCTACTCCATGAGGGCCTCCATTTTCCACATCCGGACTTATCTCTCATCAGAACTCCACCCAGCAGACCAGCCTATCACAGCCCGGTTCATCAGTAAATGCTGGACTTAGAGATGACTACAAGGGTATGCTACCTGCATGGCAGAGCCTGGCAAGCTACCCGTGTTGTATTTGATATGCCAAATACCAGTAACAATTATAGACCTCGTTCTGGAATGGATTGAGGCTCTTTATGTTCCTGGAGCAAGCAGATGCCCTTGGGCTCTACTAGCATGAGACAGGACATATGGAGATGTTACTGGGGCCCGCTTGAGCAAATCGATGATGAACAGGAAGACAGTGATACAGACAGTGATTTTATTTTATTTTAATTTAGGGGTCCTCCTAGACAATGTTTAGGAGGTCTTGGGAGCCCATTGGGGAGCCAGAAGCTAAATGTATCGGGTTCAGTGAATGGTGCTATTCAGTTCTACAATGTCAGTGATTTTCTTAATGATCACAGCATGACTAGTGGCATCCAGGCTAAAACATGGTGGTACCCGGGAACATGGATGTTCAGGAGTAAACTTAGGTCAGACACATGCTACGTATAACAGTCACGTGCCATTTGTCTTCCCGTTGCTCATCTATTTGCTCGAGTGGGCACCAGCATCTCCACTCATTAGGAATGAGCTCCGTTATTGTTACTGTTTTCTGCGTATCAAATACACCACAGGTAGCTTGCCAGGCTCTGCCATGGCTCTGGGTTCACCCCAGAGGGCCCAAACATTTTCTGTCAACCATTAATCATCCAGGGCCCATGGGGCAGAGCCCTGGGTGATATAAGCCTGTCTCCTGTCTGCCACCTGCTGGCGCAGTCAGGCACCACCTCCACACCTACACCACCTTGAGGGGCAGACATATAACAGTATATACTGTTACTATATAGTACTATATATTAGCAGTACATACCCTAACTACTATACTGCCTCCTGGTACCAAGCAATGCCTGATTATAAAGTTTCAAAATATAGGATGATTCACTACTAGTATTAGATGAAGTTTAATTTTACTGCATTCACTAAATGGAATTATAAAGCCATGTAGCAACACATTTTTCTATAACATGCTTTACTGAATCATAGGTCAACTACTGAAGTCAACTGCTCTGAAAAATAAAACTGAAACATTATTACCCATTGACAATGCACATGATCTCTCTAGTGTGCTGATAAAAATCTATCAGAAGACTATTGCTATCAAATGTTTCTTATTTTAAAAGTGTAGATTAGATTAGCTGTATCAAATTTATAAACAAAGAGAAATAATATTTCAGTTACTTATAAATCAGGTTACTCACTAGAATTTTAATGTTTTGGGTATAACTGTTTTAAACAATTAAAAAAGATAGATTTTCATCTATTAATGCTACAGCAACTCATGGGGTCCGAGGAATAAAGTGAAAAGGTACTGACTGGTTTTGCATGAAGCAGACCCAGGTTTGAGTTGCTGACACACCATGTGTCTCCTATCCCACACACTGTCCAATAATGATCCAGAGCACCAAGCAAATCAGACAGTGTAACAACAGAGTATTGTTCATTCTGAAGGTCACACATAGTGGTACTTGAGCAGTACCACTTGTGCTGCTAAGCAGTCAGTGGAGACATGTACTTTATATTTGAATCACATGTCTAACTCCTTGATCTAATGAAAGATTAAGATCAAGACACCTAAGAAAGGAGTCTAATAGCACATTCAGAATGAACAAAAGTACTTTTCAGTTTTCTTAGAATTATCTAAACAAAACAAAACAGGATGCCTGGAATTAGATTATTGTTTCAATCAGCCCTACAACCATAAAATGAAAATAACTGGATCCTCCTGAGCTAAAAGTTATGCCATAGCTTTGTTAGGAAGAGAATGGTAGAAATTCATGTTGAGATTGGAATATTAAATTTAAGAAAGTTATTTTTATATAAATAAATAGAAAATCAATAGGCAATTTCCAAAATTTATTAAACCAAGAAAGAGCAGAGCAAGTATATTATTTAACATCTAGAGACAAATGTAAAAAGAAGAAAAGGCACTGAAAATATTCTATAGAGCAAAATCAGAAAATACTGGCTAGGGTGCATACCTTAAACTTGTATGTTATATAGTATAATCTAAAAATAAATGCAAGAGGGCTAGCAAGATAGCAAAGGTGTCAAAGATGTACATACTGTAAGCAGGAAGAAATAAATTTGATCCCCGGCAGCACATGATTCTCCAGAACCATCCTCTGTAGCACTGGAGCTTCCAGTGACACTGGTCCTGATTAACTCTTTCGTTCCGGACTCTAGGTTTGAATGGTCTGGGTCATTTTGCTTGTGTTACCAGGGATGGCCTCAGAAGCCCCTAAGCCCAACTGTGAGGCTTCCCAAAACTCAAAAGAAGCAAAACGCATGTGCTGTCTTGAACTTCATTCAAACATTGGCTTTTCAAGCTTGCTTTGAATTATGCTTTCCTAATTAACCTCAAGAGAGTTCCATGTCTATACATTTAATATTATATTGTATAAAACATTTACATTTGTGTCACTCAGATGGCTGAAATACATACTTCACAGTTATTTGGTCCTGGGCTCATAGCTTTCAGAAAAGCCTTGAAATTGTCCAAGTTTTGAGATTGCTATAGGAGTATTTTACTTTGCTAAGGAAGTTATTTTAAGAAAACACCTGAGGATATTAACTGGTTTCCAGGGAAACTAATATGAATATAAAGCAGAATATTGAGCACCTTACCTGGCCTCCAGGAAGGGAAGAGAGGCTAGAGGTTATGTTCTTTTGTCAAAGGCTAGTGACTTAGTCATGTTTGCTTATGTAATGAAATCTACAAGGAAAACGGAGCACTGGTCAAGAAAACTTCAGGTTGGAAAGTTGGAGAATTTTACCTGCTGTTTGCTAGGCTTCAAACTCTAAAACAACCTGTTTCTTTACCGAGTGCTTTACTCACCATGTTTCTCTTCATCTAGCTCAAGTGTCTCCTTCAGTACCATATATGATAAATTGGTGTCTGATGAGTAAATGGGTTCCTTGTATTCTGTGCAATTAATCAAAACTGAGGGGCGAGGGTTGGGGGGTCCTGGGAACATGTGATTTTGTGCTAGTCAGACTTATAGATAATAATGACCCTTAGAGCAGCAGTTTAAGTCTGATTGAAGGATTGTGGGAAGCATCAGTTTGTAGGGGCTCAGAAACACAGGCAATTGTGCCAGAGAACTGCTGGTTTGTATGGTGGAACCACAATTGGAATTGATTCAGGAACCCAAAATGTTGAGAAATTCAAATTCTTGCTTTAGGAATGAAAACTGAATGAGTCATCTTTTGTTTGATGATCGTAAAATACATTTGGTTAAGTTTAAAGCAAAGCAGAGAAAGTGACTAAATCAAAATTCCTTATGTAATATCTTATTTAAGCATATTTTTCTAACCCAAAAAATCAGCATTTCCTCCACATTTAACAGATGTAGCTAGAATATATATGTATATATATTTAGCATATAAAAATATATATATATATTATATATATTATATATAATATATCCATACACACATATACACTCACAAAATGAATGTTTAGCTGGACCATAAAGATACAAAAGGATAGTCATGGTCACAAAAATACACAAGGAAACACATACACAATCCTTGTTTAACTTGACACTTGTTAAACATTTACTTCTTTTTCATATATGCAATCCTATTCTAAAGGGGAAAATTAAAGAACAGAGACAAAATAAGAATAGAAACAATTAGCTAAGCAATGTTGAATTTTTCCTCAAAATGCTTTGAAACTTTGGAACACTATTGTTTTTTAATAGACTCAAAATTGGACTATGAGTTTTAAGTACCTAACATAGAATGTATGGGTCATGGTAGATTATGTAAAACATTATATAAAGCTGCCTCACAATCAATGTAAAATTAAAACAGAAATTGTTTTTGATGTTAAATGTGATTGCAATCATTGTATTAGAATAATGTAGACTGTCACCATGGAATTGATCCCATGATTTTTCATAAACTTATGAAATGCTAATATGTAATAGAGTTATCAAATATAAAAGCTTTTAAGTTAAATTTAAGTTGATGTAAAAGCAAACAGTTTCATAGTCTCAACTATTACAGAAACATGCCTATTTTAAAAACTATTTTATTTAAAATTAAGAGATAACTCAATGTTATTAACTTATTTCATTTTACTAAGTCTGGTTTCTCTATGTAGTCTTAATGAAAATTCAGCAAATTAATTTTTTCAGTTCAATTTTAATACGTTCATTATTACTATGTCACATTCAATGAATCTTAGAGAATAGAAAATTCTCAGAAATGGACCAGAGGTACTAAAGGGGTTAAGGCACTTGTCTTGCATGTGGTCTATCAGAGTTCTAGCTTGACATCATATGAACCTCCATGCCCAGTCATGGGATCCATGAGCAAAGGACCCAAAGTAAACCCTGCCAGATATGATCCAAAAATGTGCAAAAAGCAAAAACTCCAGAATAATCTTTTGTTATTTCCAAAAAAGTTAATTTACCAAAAAGGAATTATTTAAGTTGTATTTTAACAAACAACTTTTTATACTTTCTTGATGCACTTCACTGTCTTTCTATTAGTCATTTGGTACATTAGATGCTGCCCAAGACTAGCAAATTGCTTTTTTTCTGTACCACAAAATGTCAGAATAAGAATAATCATTATTTGTAACTGAAGAGATAATTCAATAGGTTGAGCACATGCTCTGCATGCAGGAGGCCTTAGTTTTATTCTCTAGCACCACATAGTCTGAGGAGCACCCCCCAAAACAACCTCAATGCACAGAGCATTGATTAAGTGCTTTAAAAGGAACATAATTCATCTATACCATTGATATTCTTTAATTTGCTCATTTTAGTTCTCCCTTGAGATAGGCATTCTCTAGTTATGTAAAAAGAAAGTAGTCAAGTTAATTTCAAACCTCTCCCAGAGAAATAGGTAATCATTGGTGGATACCTATTAGTTAAATTCAAAATTGTATTATTACATAGTGGTTACTTTCGAGGATTAAGAGACCTAGAAGTCATGTTTTACATTCTCTCTAGATATTAGAGACATAATTATCATAAATGATTTCATATTCCTTAATAATCATCATGGGTAAAATTCAAATAACGGATTTTATTCTACTAGTAAATTTGAGAATGAGAAATAATGGGAGACATCTCTAAGTTTAAATGCTCAGATCCTAAGACTGTAGTACCTTGTACCAATTTTTAAGCCAATTTATTTAACCAGTTATAGCAAACACATTTCTTAACTTTTTATTTCCAACAGCGTGGATGGGTTCTTTAGCATAAATGCATTTCAAATAAGCTTTTGCTTTTGAAACAGAGATTTAAAAAATATGGGAAAGTAAAGATAATATAGCAGAATGTAGATATAAATACTATTTTAGAGTTTAGGTCATATGTACACCAGAGTCTAAGTCACATTATAGTGCTATTTTATATCTCTGTACTTATCTGTGCTTCCAAGTCTCTAGCTATGGTAGAAAAACAGGTTTATACAGAAATATTCTATACTTAATTCCTCAAGGACACTAAACTTGTTAGGCAATAGTTGTTGGAACAGTAAATATATGAAAAACAATGAATAGACATGTGATACTAAATTGCGTCTTCTTTTTTAAGTTAACACACATATTACATATAAGCCCTGCTAAGGAATATTTTGTTTCTGTGACTGGAGGTTTAAAAATAAAGGTTGCAGGAGCTATGTCTATAACAATAGATTATTTTCCTGCATGATAGCAACAATAAGGTTCTTATTTGAATCATCACTTTAATATCTATAGAATTATGTATAAAATATACTATGTGCACACTCATTTGCTTACATATGTTGAATAAATGGTAACATTAAAATTATCAAATTAAAGCACAAATTTCTATTTCTTTTTCACATACAACTGGTCATAATTTTTTGTTTTTACTTTGTGAAAAGACAACTTAAAGTATAATGATAAAAAAGTATGAGTGGTAAATGAAGGATTTTCTTTTTTTTTGATTGGGGGCTGATGCTCAAAGGTTACTCCTGGCTCTGCACTCAGAAATTAATCCTGGTGCTGTTCTGGGGACCATATGGATGCTGTGATGGAACCCAGGTTGTCTGCTTATAAGGCAAATGCTCTACCTTCTCTATTGTCAATTAGTCTGATCCCAAAGGAATAATTCTTAATCTAGGATTGCAAAAGTTATTTTTAATTGAAATAGATTCAGGAACAACATTTAATATACAAGGAGCAGCTTTAAACAAAGATTGATTAAGCTGATAATTTATTAAATGTAGTAAAGAAATATGTGTTAGCGAAATTCCAGATTAAAATCGGCATGGTTCTTTACCTTATGGGAGATTTAGCTGTCTTTTCTGAGATGTTCTTCTGAAATTTTAGATATAAAAGGCATAGACACTAGACATGGGAAGGGTTTTCATATTTAGCGTTTGGTTCTACGTCAAAGTTCAAGATGAACATACCAATGAATCTTTAACATTAGAGCACAAGAGGAAAACAGCATGCCACTTATTATGGCGTAATATAAAGCGGAAAGAAAGATCAAGCATCGAGGGAGAGGGTGAGTAAATGAGTAAGTCAGTGCAAGTACAAGGAATGAGTTCATATTGACTGAGCTATAAACTTTCTCTTATTCAAGAGTTATACCAGCCAAAGCTTAAGACATTAATAAAATGACCTCAGAAAAAAGGCAAAGAACTGTAAACCCTCAGTTTACTTAACGTAAAGGAGATCTCTATCCTGCAGCTATTAGTGGCCAGTATCTTAAGATCAGACTTATTTTTTTTTATTGATTGATTGATTTGGTGCCAAAAATTGAACTCAGGACCTCAGACAAACAAACTAAGCTCTGTACAATAGAATTGCACCCCCTAGAGCTGCATTTTAAGAAAAAAACTAAGTGCCTGTTAATGAATTACAGAAATAAAGAAGAAAGAGAAAATCCATTAAAATTGTATATCAGAATTTCAAACTGAAAACAACTAGGTGGTTTTGTGTTGCGGCCGTGACTTCTAACACACCTATTTCCTTTTAATGTATCAGCATATTGCAAACAACATAATAACTCCTTCATAAAATGATGGGTTGAGTCAGTAAAAACAAGTTAAATTATGTTTACTATCTTCTTCAATGATATTAAAGTGTAAAATGCATTGCTGAATGACGCTATTAAAATAATTAATATTTCTTGCAAAGACAGTATTGAATAGTTGCTTAATTATGGGTTGCCTTTCCTTCCTGAGCCAGATTTCCTTATCTATACATCCTCGTGTTAATATCTACCTAGTGGGGTTACTGTAGTTTGAAAATCAGGCAATAATAATAAACATGCCTTGTCTCTGGTCTGGTACATACATGTCAGTTAGTGGCTTTTTGCTCTAAAGGGATTTCCTTTAGGTATCTATACTTTGTTTCTCATGAATACACCATGGTGAAAGTTAAATGAGTGTTTCTTATTCTTTGTGTGTGTGTAAACTAGCAAAATTAAATTTTAAAAATGCTATTAAGCAAAAATATAAGCAAAAATTAGTTCAATGTCAGGAGATTAAAATGTTTTAGTCTATTAAACCTCAAGCTGTGACCATTTTGCAGGGAATCTTTCCAAATTCACAATTTGTTTAATGGTTGTAGAACTCCACATGTGCTAGTCTAGAGAGAGCACCATTTGTTTTTCATAAAAGGTGTGCATTGGATTTATCACACAACTGTGGGAACTCAGATGCTCTCCTTGTTGATTCATTAAACCTGAGCAGAGGAAATGTATATAAAAATGTGCATGTGAGAACATGTGATGGAAAAGAAATTGATTTGACTCCATTTGAACAGTATACTCTGGAAATGAACATTTATTAACAAAAACTAGAGTTGTTAGCAAATAACTGTGTGATTTACTGAGGAAGCATACATTTTATTTGAGATCAGAGACCTTTAACAGGAGTAAAACTTCATTCACAAAATGCTGTTCACTATTTCATAGTAAGTGATCTTTTCCTTTTCAAAAATAAAAGAAGTCATTTTCCCTTTCACTATTACATGAAATTCCACTCCAAAGCAGTGTTGCTGATACCTCTTTTTGTGCACTGTACTTAATATCACATTTCTGCACATTGCATTTCACATTGAAGGAATATATGATATTTGATTGAACTTATCAATGTTTCAATTTCTGCATTCTAGCTTGGTGAAAAGGAGACAAGAAGCAGGGTACTGGTAGTTAAAAAGAGTTCAGGTTGTAGAGCTAGTTCATGTTTAATCTGTTAGCATACAGGCATTAAGCAAACTGAGTATCTAACCCTTTGTAATCCCAGTCTCTGAATGAGGAAAGGGACAATGTATGAATCTTTGACATGCCATTTCTTTTCTATATGACATGCGTATATGCCAACATCTCCACTACACATGTATACACATACAACATGTGAACAATTTGAATATCATAAAATTTAGAAATATACCTTTTGCTTTCAAATCTTATACATCATATTTTCAGACTATGCTTTATTCTTTTTTAAGAACAGATACTACAGTTGATCTTAGTCAAAAGGCCGAGAAGCAATACTGCTTTATTCTTTTTAAAGACTAATAAGAACAAGGAACTGAGTGCTCTCCATTTGGACATAATAAGAAATTATAAGAATTAGTAAAAGGGGTTAAAACTAAGTTTTGCAATTAGGCACCAAGACTGATTTTTGTAGAAAGGCTCTGAAATAGTTTGCAGAAGGTCCAAAGTTTATATTTCCCTTATCTTTAAGTTTAGGGGCTGGTGCAAAAGCACAGTGGCCTGGGCCTTTGCCCTGCATGCAGCAGACCTAGTCCAAGCCCCAGCATGCCATATGGCTCCCAGGCACCATCAATAGTAGCTCCAGAACTAACCCCTAAGTGTTGCTGTATGTGAACTAAAAAGCAAAAAAAAGTTAATTTTTTATAATTAAGCATCCTGATTTACAGCACTCCTGATAATAGGATTTCATGCATATGCCGTTATAACACTGAGTCTTTTACCAGAGTGTTGCTTCCCTCCCCTCTTGCATCAGGATACCCTTCTAATTCTAAGAGCATATATAGAGCTATTAACTCAAGTTGAGAAGTAAGAAATCAAAAATCTAAAGAAATATGAAAGCCAAGAGTTCACAAATGAAGGTGAGTTGCAAGTGAGAGAAGTGTAATAAACATGCATACTGGCACGTGAACAGGGACAAATGGAGATGTTACTGGCACCCGTTCGAGCAAATCGAATAACAGGAAGATTAGTGAAGAAGTGATGTATATACATACAGAACTATACAGTATATAGTACATATATTATTTATTATATATCTTCAACCAGATTTGAGTGTGCCTATTTGATTTAACTTGCCCAGAACTTTGTTGAATCTGTCAAAAGAGAAAATTAGAAATTTGCCAGTCATTCCTACACATAATACATAAATACCAAACATACTAAGAACATATGGTTAAATTCCAACACATCACATTAAGATCAACACTGAATATTAATGTTCTATAATTGTAGTAATTTCAAAATATTTTCTGTTTGATTGCTTAATCCCTCATTAATCTCACACCTAGTAGTATATGTGTTACATTGAAACAAACAAACAAAAATCTAGGAGATAAACCAACATTCTGTACTATCTAGTGGAGTACGTACTGAATTTGCTGAATTGGCTTTCACTATAGCAATCTGATTGCCATAAAGAGGTGTAAAAATCCTAAGAGAATTAAAAGGCTGAGTGACCTGGAGATCACTCACCTGCGTGAGAAAGGTCAGTCATGTGAGTGAGTAAGGTCAATCACAGAAATGAAGTTGCAAAAAGGGAAAAAGCCTTTGTGTAACATTTTAGAAAATTCAGCTGCATCTA
The DNA here is from genome assembly GCA_021461705.1 of Cryptotis parvus. Taxonomy (NCBI): domain Eukaryota; kingdom Metazoa; phylum Chordata; class Mammalia; order Eulipotyphla; family Soricidae; genus Cryptotis; species Cryptotis parvus. The sequence goes on along the minus strand of JAJIBD010001766.1, from coordinate 67,188 downwards.
TTTAACTGTTTATTCTGTGCAACTAACATGACCCCAAATATTTCACATGTAGCTGAGAGGATACCATAAACTGTATTGTCTTGGCAGTAGTTGACACCATATTCCTCTTAAAAGTTCCTAAAGGTAGCCATTCAATTTAACCTAACATTATAGACATCTTTTAAAATGAGCAACATACCTTGAACATGTAATAAAATTGTTAAGTAACAATTTGTAGCAAAAAAACTAAATAAAATCCACACTAGTACGGGCTGAGGTGCTTCAAGTAAAAATGATCTGAAATCAGGGTTGGCCGTAATTTTGAATTTCCATATATAAGCTAAAAATGAATTGCTGAGAATGGAGCCTCCTTTATTTGTATATCATTTTGCTACAAGTGTTCAATGGAAGCCTTACATCTCATATTACAAATTTTGGTGCATGTGGTCCTCTGAGCCCACCAGGAGTGATCCTTAAGTGCAGAGCCAGGAGTAAGCCATGAGCACTGCCAGATGTTCCTCCCAAACAAAGCAAACAAAAACTTGATAAATAACAAATTGGATACATATATAATAAACACAGGAGGCACAGTGTTCGTACTTAAATAAAGAGGATTTAGAAAATAAAAAGACCAGTACCCCAATAGAATATACAATGCATGTGATGTATAATTCACAGACTAATCCGATCCAAATGACCCTTTTTCAGAGTCTCACTAATTGAAAAAACAGAAAGTTAAAGGAGCTTACAAAACTTTACCTATGGCATTAGCATAATTTAGACTTTTAATACTTTTTTGAAGAAGAGTGTGCAAAGAAAATTCTCTCTGCAGGTAGGAAAGGAAAGTAATAGAAACCTACTTGGGGATTTGTAACTTAGGATATTCTAAAATTATAGAATTTTAGAATTATTCCAAATTTCAGAATTATTCCAAATTCTAAAATTATACATCTCCTTTCACATTAACATTTTCTTTCCAAAAGTCTTAAGTAAAACAACTATAAATGTACACTAGTAAAGAACTACAAGGTCACTGGCAGCCATATATCCTCCACACACAGGAAGAGGACCGGGAGATAATGCTTCCTGCTTCCGGAACATCCACTTCCTGGCAGCTCTTCTGCCCACCCAAAAATGTAACTTAACTAATGACTGTCTCATAGTAAATGCACAATTATTCCTTCCGCACTCCTCAGAAGCTCTAGCATCTGTGCCAGTTTTCCCTTATATAAAAGTGAGCAAACAAACCTGATTCCTTTGCCATTTGTTCTTCTCAACTGCATTCTCTACTCCCACCTTCCCAACAAAATACAGTTCCACACTCCAGTGCATCAGAGCTGGAAGCAGACTGACACTCATATTAACTTTTACTGTGCAAGTGTCCTTGAGCACTACTTAAATTTTCCTGTACCTTTGTATATTCACATCTAAAAGGAATCTGCACATGATTCCTGCTTCAGAGAAATAGCATAGGGGTTCAATCACTCAGTGTATAGAAAGCACCAAGCAGATTTTCTGTGATCTGGCAATACTTTAACATTATTTGTAGTTAGTTAGGTACAGACCAGAATTTGGAAATAGTTGGGTGCACTTTGATCTCTAGGTTCTCATACTCTTTCTGTACATGACTGAACTGCAATATTTATTCCAATCCAATAGTCCAGTGACATTCTTCACATAAAATTGTCAATGGCTTTTAATTATCTTAATCAGGAAGTATATTCAGTTCCTATCTAATTTGCTCTGGCAGAAGATGTGGAAAAAATTATTTATATTTTTCTTTGCTCTGACCTCCATGATCCCTAATTCTTGGTGATGTTTGTAAGTGTCTCTTACAAGACATAGTTATTATTTAAATATGATTTTATTTAATTTCACAACTATAAAGTTGGAGATTTATAGAATAAGTGTTGCAAGTTTAAAACATATAATAATATATTTCTTTTAGATATAATATAAAACCACTGTTAAAAACTAATTTTTCAAAAGTGAGATCCAATTATAAAAAATTTAAAACTATTAAAACAATTTTAAAGATAAACTATCAGTCCTCAATAACCTATCACTAACATCTATATAATACCCTTTTTTCATATTTCTTTTACAAAGCCAAAAGTAGTGACTTTTTGTACTTTTCTTTCAAATTTTATAAAAAAGTATCTGAATCGAAGGTACCCAACTGACAAGTACTCTAGAAATTGATATATTAAACAAAGAGCCAGGAATCCAGGTAAATAGGATTTAAGACAAATGTTACTAGTTTGGGAAGACAAATAGTTCAGTGGAACCCTGCCTGTTTCAGTTGTATAAGGTAGACTAGCAGACCTTGCCCCAAATAGTGAACCCTAGTAAAATGCAGATATTTGCTCAAGGTGCTGTGGGTTGACAAACTGGATTGCTTTCCCCAGGAATAACTTCCTACTGGTTCCCGAATCTTATCCTTCATGGGCAACAATCTCATTGTTATGAAATTTAGTAGAAGATGGCCACCAGTGAATTCTCTTCATATTCCCCTTCTTAAGAGGGTGAGCTTGGTTTCTAGTTTAGTACAGTTGGGGAAATACAGGAAAGTGATAAAAAAAGAAGCCAAGGGCTCTCTGAAGTCAAGGCTTAACATTCAGATCACTTCATTACACTTGATTGGATAAACCAAAGCACCAGGCAGGTCAGACTCAAGGGGAATAAAACTTCACCTTTTAGTAGCGAAAATCAAAAAGTCCATGCCAATGTAGGTATCAAAAGGATGGGAAGAATTGGCAGGGTCATTGGTGCTATCATTCTATCACAATGTCATTTCTTGGTGTAATGTTTCTAAACGCAATAAAACATAATTTTTTTTAACATTTTATTGTACCACCGTGAGATATACAATTACAATGCTGTTCACGCTTGGGGGTTTTGGTCACACAGTGTTCCAGCACCCCGCCCTCCACCAGTGCCCCCCAGCCACCACCCATGTCCCCAATTCCCTCCCCTCCCACATACTGCCTAAATGGCAGGTTCTTTATCTCCTCTCCTCTCCCTCTCTCTCTCTCCTCCTTCTCCCACACATTGTGGGCTGCACTACGACACTTAGAAGCCATCATTTGCATTTTTGTCTGTATTTAATGCTCAGTTCTATGTTAGCATCAGAACTTTAGACATTTATTCACACATGTTCCCTTCTCTATCTAAACTAACCTCTGACTCCCACACGCTTGTGGTAATTTCCACTTTCGGTAAGATCACCTAGTATATTTATGCCATGCAAATAAATGCAGTCATTCTATGTCTCTCTCTTTCCTTCTGACTAATTTCACTCAACATGATTCTTTCCATATCCATCCATTTATAGCAAAATTTCATAACTTCATTTTTTCTGACAGCTGCATAGTATTCCATTGTGTAGATGTACCATAGTTTCTTTATCCAGTCATCAGTTCTCGGGCATACTGGTTGTTTCCAGGTTCTGGCTATTGTGAATAGTGCTGCTATGAAAATAAAAGTGCTGATTGTGTTTCCGCTGTGTGTTTTTGGCTTTCCAGGGTATATTCCCAAGAGCGGTATGGCTGGGTCAAAGGGGGAGCTCAATTTCTAGTCTTTGGAGGAAAAACAAAATTTTTAAGGAAGTCACTTCTAGAGCAATTACACTATCACGACATCAGAAGAGCAGTTTGCTTCGTTATGTTTTTGTCACAGCCAACAATGCACAGCTATAGCTCCAGCGCAGCACTCCACAATCATTCTGGAGGTGCTGGGGGTGGGGGGGTGAGTGCATGTGACTCTAGGGATTGACCTCGCCAGTGACATAATAGGCCGGCACCCTACCCTCTCTTCCAGGCCCAGAAGAGCAACATTTTGATATAATCAATCGAATTATTTGCTTTAACTACTAAGGAAATAGTACTTAGCAATGATACAAGTACTAGCATAATTTCAATTAGTAATGAATATTGGCAATTACTGTAATATAGTTTCTCCTTTAAAGATTTCAATTGGTGACAAATTTGCTATTATGTCTGTCCTACTTTCCTATTAAGAGACAATGCAAAATTTCTACCAGAGATTGTGCAAAATAAAGAGGCAGTTTGCCTTTCTACTAAAATAAGCCCTTGGGAACTTCCTGATATCCAAGGATCCTGACATTAATATATTCTTAGTATTCAGAACACTTAAAACTGGAGGGTTTGTACTCAAGCCATTCATTTCCGTAGCCTGCCAAACAGTACTTGGATGTTAAGATTCATGACATCATATATTTGATTCTCTATGGATAGAACAATTACACTACACCAAAAGATCCCTGCTCTTGTAGGACACATATTCCAGTGAGATTTTTTGTTCATAAAGAATTGCTTCCACTGCTACTGTCTAAGGTGAGTTACAAAAGAGAATTTTTTTCATTCTGTAAGTGGGTAACTCCATATATTGTCTAGTATAAAACCCTGTTGTACTTGGCAGAGGCTAGATAAGAATTTCTTGAATGACTAAAGAGCTTCTTTCCTAAATCCATTATAGTAGTAATACCGAACTTCAGAGTGCATTGTTGTGGTCGTTTCCCTCTCCCAAATAGAATAATTCTGATTATCTTTTCTCAATGTTGCCTCGATGAACAATCAAAACAAACAGTATAAAATACATTAAGTGGTAAAAGTTTATTTGCACAAAGAGACACTTTCATGAATACCTTGTGATTAACTGTAACGTAAGTATGCTTTAATGATGTTTATGCATGAGAATACATCCATGGAGATTATCTAAATGGCTGCTATGAACACAATACTAGTCATGAAGCCAATTTTAAAATCACTGCTGAATATAAGACTGCACCTGTTAAAATAGTAATTTTCTGTAAGGCAGTTCTATGTTTACCATAAAATAGCACTGTCTTGATCTTTGATAGGAGCTGAATTGGGTTTTCATCCAAATGGGCAATAAACAGTACCATTCTCCTTCACAGCAATGCCTGCTCTTGACCTTGCTCCTGGAAAGTAAGAATAGGAACATATTCTTTGAATTAATATTGCTTCTTTCACATAAGAAAGAAAAGCACATTCTTTTAGTGCTTCTATCTCACCCTCCATTCTGTGTTTGTTTAAAGCCTAAACATTTTGCTGGTTAACTTGAGAAAGTGTGTAAGAAATGAATCAGTCTCTTGTACCTCTCAGTTACAATTGTCAATCCCATCATTTAATTCAGGCTTGATTGTTCTCCTGATTGACCCCTGCCTTTAATTGCAATCCATTTGCCTTCTGAATTGATTACCTTCTGGATTTACTGTTCTCTATTTCTTATAAATCCTGTGAGCCACCACTCTATTTAAACACATAATAACCAATGAACTAAAATTTTCCATACTGCCCTGTTGCCAAAGACCAGTATTAGAGAGGCCCAGACACTAAGGGAGTGAGTTGCCTCTCTCTGTGGGTAGTTGCTGACAGTCCCACCAAGGGGTCATTAGGTCACACCAAGGTCCAGTTGATCTTCCGGGCCTGCTGATACAGTGCTGTGAGATTTAATTCTTGAGAGTGAGTGATCTTACTCCAATGCCAGGTTCTTGACATCATTATGAGGAGAAATCTAGGACAACTAGATGTGTATTAGAAGCACAAAAGAGTATAAAATTAAAAGTGTTCACCTAAGGCACGTGGTCACTCTCAAAGGACAGTCAGTGAGTTTGTGGAATTCTTTTTTATTGAATCACAGTGAAATACACAGTTGCAGAGTTGTTCAATTGAGTTTCAGTCATACAATGTTCCATCCCCAGGTAGTCTAAATGTGGCAGTTTATCCGACCATGTATGCTGTACTAGCTGGTATAAATATTCTCCCATGCTACCACAATCATCGTGGGACTAGCTAGATCTTACCAGCATATTAGATCACAATCATCGTGGGACTAGCTAGATCTTACCAGCATATTAGCCTGGCCACGTAGGACACCTAAGTAATTAGACCAGAGAGAAATGCTGTTTGCTTCCAAGCAAACAAGCATGGCTCCCTGATATACTCAAAGGCAACTAAAATATAAAACTACAATGAAGTAGAGGAGACTTGTGAAGGCTTGGAGAAATATTTAACTGGCATTGGTGTTGGTCTTTGGTACAGAGACATGCCATCTCAGAAACCCCCTTCTCACACTACAAAGGCATTCCCAAGCAGATTTCGGCTCAAAACATTAGCACAGTAAAGGCCCTAGGTGAGGTGCAGGAGGGGATTACCTAAGGGCATTGGACCCTCCCTGCTTTCCATAACAGTGGGAGGAAGGTCTGAGTTACAGGGATATAAACTAGCCGGTTCCCGCTCTCCCTTCCTTCTTCTTTGTGGGATCACTCCTTGTGAGTGTTCATTCCCCCTTGGAAGCTTTTACACATGGTGGTCGCCATCTTGGCCTACACGTGGCTGGGGTTCTAGCCTGGAATCCTAAGCATCAGGTTTTTCCTTTTGCTGATTTGTATGCCTGAACCTGTGATAAGTAAAGCCTTTTAAAACTGCAAAAAAAAAAAAAAAAAAAAAAACAATGTTTCATCCCCTGATGTTTCACCAGCAGACGATTTTCATCACCAGTGTTCCCAGATTCCCTCCTACTCTACCCCCTTCCCTCTTCCTTGCCTTTATGGCAGGCACTTTTCTGCCAGAAATATGTGGGCATATTTTTAAGGCATGCACCAATTAAGAAAGAAATATATGTTAAGGATTCCGATAAAGCCTGCGTGATTTAAGTGACGCTACAGCTCCTTATATCTATGAGAACTACATGCCTGCTAATGCTTTTTGATACTTCATTAGCATTATATAACTAGGAAATATGAGTAAATAATTTGCTTCTAGCTAAGAGAAAAGAAAATCTATGGACAGGGTTCTGTTTCATATAAATGCTTCAAAACTGTTTAGATCTGGTTGTAAGAGTTCTTTTTTTAAAAAAAGTTGGTAAACTACTTAACTGCTGACTTGGCCTGTTTTCTTTTGTTTTCTCAAAGTCTTTATTTTTTCAACTGCAGAGATTAGGTCTTTTTGTTTCCTTAGCAATATCCCCACAATGCCCCCTTTAACTTATGCCAATAATGCACCACTTCTAAGTAACTACAAATTTATTTATTCTTATTCACTCCTACATTGATATTACCTCCTGTTACTTGCAATTAGAAATATATGTGTGAAACAAACCAGACTAATCTCACATACATGAGTTGCATTTTCAATCACTGTATCACTGTCTTCCCGTTCATCATCGATTGGCTCGGCGGGTACCAGTAACGTCTCCATATGTCCTGTCTCATGCTAGTAGAGCCCAAAGGCATCTGCTTGCCCCAGGAACATAAAGAGCCTCAAATCATTCCATCAGGTCATGGGAATAAGGTCTAAAATTGTTACTGTTATTTGGCATATCAAATCGACATGGGTAGCTTGCCAGGCTCTGCAGTGTGGGTAGCATACCTGCTATTGTGCCTTTTCAATGTTCTTAATAATTCTTCCTTTTTCCTATTCTCTTTAGTACATCACTTGAATTTTTATCTTGTTCATTAAACTCACAATACCACACTTCCTCATAGCAAAGGCTTTGTTCAAATATGTTCCCTGAATCATAGAGTAAGTGGAGATCATCACTTCATATTCCTGCCCTGGACTATTTTACATAGACATATATAACTATTTGTTCTCTCTCTGCCCCCCCACCTTCATTGTATATAAAAGGATAAGAATTAAAGATTCCTCTCATGGCTAATCTCTGACTTTGATCTGGTTTTATTGATCAGTTAGGAACTTCAAATTTTTCATTTAATCTCATTTATATTTATTGTCCTCCCTCAGTGATTCCTTATTTTCTCTGACTTTAATGTTACTTTTTCTGTAAGAACATTCCCCTGTAAACCATACACAGAATAAGTTCCTTCATTCTTAGTAATCAAACGGAAATGACAGAAAATAAACTATTGGAGAAAAAATTTTTAAAATGACTTTAAGTTCTCTAAGGTTTCATGTTTAGCCCTGGCTAAAGCCCCTTAGCTTTCTCTTAACTGGCATGAAATGTAATATATCCCTTCCCTGCCTCTTTGGTAGTCCTCGACATATGTTGAACTGACCCCTGTTTCCTGCACATACATCTTCCACTCAAGCTACTCTTTTTAATTAAATGAAAAAGAAAACAGGATTAGCAAGTCTTGTTCTCGCTGTTCTTCTTATTCCTCATCTGTCTTAAACTTTGTGCTCTGGAAAATGCTGTCAACCGTGCTGGTTCATCCTGAGATTCTCTCTCATCTTGTTTTCTCATGGGAGCTGATTATATACCAGGGCTGCTCTTTCCCTCTCAGCCTGTTGACCGAGCAGTTTTCTCTGTTAATATAGGTAGTTTTATCCCATTAGTTCCTCTTTTATCTTCCATTTGCCATCCTCTTCTTTTTCATCTGTCTTGTTTCACTCTCTGTCTCTGTGATTCTGTCTCTCTGATTCTTTCTCCTCTCTCCCCTCATGTTCCCTCTCCCTTTCTTTCCCTACTGCTCACCTTAAAATGAATAGAATTTAAGTTCCCAATATCAGAATATTCAAATGGAACATAGTAGGGTATTTTTCTTTCTATACATGCATCAAATGATAAACTGTCTCTCTAGTCTACTCACTGCTATCCAAAATCCAGATAAACTTGTATCACTTGTCTTTCCATTGTTCATCTATTTGCTGGAGAAGGCACCAGTAATGTCTCCATTCATTGGGAAAGAGGTCCACTATTGTTACTGCTTTTGGCATAACAAATACACCACAGGTGGCTTGCCAGGATCTGCCTTGGCTCTGGGTTCATCCCAGGGGGGCAGTCTTCTTCCATGTCAGACCATCAACCATCCAGGGTCCCCAGGGCAGAGCCCTGGGTGCCTACAAGCCTGTCTCCTCTCTGTCACCTGCCAATGCAGCCAGGAACCACAGCCACACCTGCAACACTTCAAGGGACAGTTGTCAGCTCCAGATAAATATTAACAGATAACTGAATCTCCTCCAATTCCTTGACTCTGTCTCCTTGCCGATCATGTACCTTCCTCTATTTTTTAATAAATCATTTACCTTCCTCTATGGTTTTTGAATGCATCTCTCTAACCCTACCATTGTTTTAGTTTAACTGATGTTTTATTTTGCTAAGTTCAGAAAGACCAGAGACACCAATTCAGATAGGTAAATTACTATACTTTGTGCACTTTGTTCTACTTTTTTAGACCTTCAGAGTATATTTAATGAATTCTCAAATATGATCATGTTATATGCCTTTTCCCATATTTCTTTTTCATTTTATATAAGAATCAACATTGGGGGCAGGAGCAATAGTCCAGCGGGGAGGGTGTTTGCCTTGCATATGGCCGAGCTGGGTTCTATCTGCAGCATCCCATATGGTCCCCCCAAAACTGCAAGGGAGTAACTCCTGAGCAAAGAGCCAGGAGTAACCTCTGAGCATTGCCTCTGGGTGTGACCCAAAACAAAAAAAAAATCAACATTGGATTCTCTCTCATAACATGGTTTCTGAGGAATTATTTGTTTTCTTTCTAGATCCGTTTAAACCATTAGTTCTTTCCGAAGACTTCCTTTGTTCCACTGGGCAGGAATCAGGCACTGAAAAGAATGAATACATCTAACTACATTTTGGGTTCCTGCTATCTTTTCATGTAACCCTTAACATTAAAGAGAGAGAAAAGTTATATTTCATTATCGTCTTTTCTACAAGTCTACACAGCATCCGAGGTTGTATGGTATACATTGAATGAAGGAGTCAGGACTTTGGAAACAACATCTAGGCAAAGATGAGCATAATTTTTATGTTCTAAAGATGACAACAGAGTACATTTTGTCCTTAAAAAAAAGCAAGAGAATAAAGGTGGGACTTTGTAGTGAATTTCCTTTAGATGATGTCTTTATATGTTACCAGAGTTCCCCAAGCTCTAGATAGAATCTGTGTGGGTGATATTTAAGCGTTGAGAAATGAGATGGTTTCAGAGCTGCATAAATGAATTTCAATTTTCAAAGGATGTTAGACAGTAATATAGTCATATTTTATTCAATTAGATTATATGGTAGAAAAGGAGTACCGCCCCATTTCAAAGATGAAGAAATGGAGGAATGAAGCAACTATAGGCAGGTTAACTTATGCATTTTAATAAGCTCGTAACACTATGCCTTTTTGCAACAGAACATTTAAAAGTGCAAGTAACAATGTGCAAATTTTAGAATAACTTATTTTTCAGACCAATTTATACATATAGACCATTTACTGACATCAATACTCTATTATTATCTGCACTTTAACTGAAAGTATATCCCTTCACTGATTAAAATTCAACTGTATTTTGAATGTAATTTTGTAATCATTTATTAGATAGCTGGTTCACTCATCAAACATCATTTCTTTATTGGCAATGCTAATAAATATAATTGATTGTAAAAAGGACTTCTAGACTTAGAAATACTCATTTAATAAAAAGATTTATAGTTAGGTGTCTATAGTATATATAGCAAATGAATATATATTATATATAGTTATCTATAATTAGAACTATTATGTATGTAACATATAGCTATATTATATAAAACTATAATAGTTGTATATAAATATTATAAAAATAGTTATGGCTCTATAGTATATATTATATATTGTATACTATAGAGATATAACTATTTACTAAAATCTAATTATAAACTCCAGGTGTGTAGCTGAAAATTCAGAATACTGGATGCATTACTTAGAATTGAATAATTCTGGAAACTGAAAATTTATAAGCTGTAACTGTACCATGTCTTTTTGCATCACCTTACTATCTGAAAAAGGATCTGTGGGAATTATCTATATAACCTTTGCAATTTTCTGTAAGTATAAGTTTCCTTCAAAATAAAAAGATTTTTAATGCTACCGTGTCTTCATAATACTTTTTTTAAAAACACCATTGCTCTTCAAAGAGAGTTAACTGGTTCCCATACTTATCACATGTATGTCATCAGAAAATATGCAGAGATACAAAAAACATTCTCAAGTAATCAATTCCCAGCATCACACCCCTTTAATATGCAAACATGAACTCATCGGCTTTCCAAAGTTATGCTCAACCATTGCAGGGCAAAGGAATGAAGTGCTGGGAGAGAAATTGATTTCTTACTCCTTCTGCTAGATAATAACGCCTAACATATATCTTGCTTTTTAAGATCAAGGCTAAGAACTAAGGCGCAGCCTGAAAGGAAAAAAATCAATACTACACATTATATTCTAGCCACATATGACTCAAGCTTCAATTAATACTCGAATAAAGAGTCCAGTTAGTAACACTGTACAATTATTTTTTTAGGGATTAGAGTTTATGATCATTTCTATGCTCCAGGGGTTACATATTTCCCATCCTAATACAGAGTTCTACTGTATCAGAATGTGTGCGCATGTGTGCATGACATGGGGCGGGGAAAGAAAATGTGCTACAATAAGGCCAGAACAAAGCAGCATATAAACTACCTGGAAAAGTAGTTTTGTTTCATCGTCACCTGGTTAGAACCAGTCACACAATAATAACAGTTAAAATAAAAAATGAATCAGAGGCACCAGTATCATACTTTCATTTAAGAGCACACATTACACACCTACTGTATGCTTACTGTGACTTTTAAGAGAAATCTAATGTTGAAGAGTACAAAAAGTTATAGAGCACTAGGTTCAAAAATATAATGATATTTTCAAAAGTTGCTTTATGCAATACATAACTTTTACTGACATCAGTAAGATTTAAGAATAAGTAGAGGGATACAAAAATTTGCTTGATTTTCTTTTTATTTCCTATCCTTAGCAACATCTTCCCAGCTTACCTACAGTTCCATGATTCACAGTCTTCCTGAAGGCTTCAGGAAACATTAGGAATGCTTGTGTCAGAAGCTGCATTATGCGGATTTGTTTCCCCTCAGCAGACTGCGTCTCTGACAGGAAAATAAGCAGTGAAAATGTTCAGAGTAAGGTTGAGAATTTTTGAACACTAAATGTGCTTTATCTATTTGAACAGTGGAATGGAACTCATTTGCCGTATCAGTTTGTAAACTTTCTGAAACATGGTTCCTGACACTCATTTTAAGTCATTGTAGTTATAGTGAAAATCTAAAGTGTTTAATAAAGCTGCTTATACTCACTGAATCTGCACCTCCCATGTGGCTCAACGCACAGGATTTGAGTACTCTTTGCCAGTAATGTCTGCATCAAGGAAAGCATATTAGCACCACTACTTATTATATGAGACACCAAGTATTAGGAACCAAAAGTCAATGTTTCAGACTTAAATAGCGAGTAAGTAATGATCCAGGGTTCAAACTCAGGCAGTCTGAGTCCTTGAGTGTGGACAATCAAAATCACTTCTCTGATAATGCCTTTTTCTTGGTTCAGTAATTTAATTACTACCTCACAATTTCCTCGCCTGTAAAATAATAAACAAACTTTGTTCTCATTACTTGAAAAGACACGGCTTTGGACAATGCTTCCTCCCTCATTATTTAACCTTCCTTTAAAAAATGTCCTTATCTTCTTCTATGATAAAGAAACATAAGTATTTTGAGCTAAACTGGTCTTGGAGACAGCAAAGCAGTAGTATTTGCCTTTGCAATTAGTCAACCCAGGTTGTGGTCTGGTACCCAACATGGTCCCCTGTGCCTGCCATTATTGATCACTGAGTGTAGAGCTAGGAGTAATCCCTAGCACTGCTGAATGTGGCACAGAAATAATTAAAAATGAATAAATTAAATTAAAAAGCCAGCAGGCCAAGGATAACATTCGGTGGTCCATCACTTTAGTGACCTAAAAATATTGTGTTAATATAGCAAACATCAAGTAGAAATGAAGAAACACAATGAAGAAACACAGCTATACTGTCCTACAAAAGCATGAGTATCATGTGAGGTTGCAGCACCACAACTACGCAAGGATATTTCTAAAACAAAACAACTCTCCTCACCACAAGAGAGAAAGTATCAGCTAATATGCCTTCCACCAACACTGAATGCCCATGTTCAAGAGGCAGTAGCCCTTATCTAAGTATGATTCATGTATATGGGAACCAAAAAAAAAAAGTTCCTGAGTCTGAGGCCGGAGATGTCATCTCAAATGACTATTCCAGAAAACAGCATCATTGAGAATGGCAATAACGTGTTCAGTGAGGGAGCAATAGGTTGCAGCAGGGTACTCAGAAAGAAAGCAAAATTCTTACCACAGAGAATATTTTAAATAGGAGGGAAAAAAGTTGGGTAAAATATCATAGATGATTATAAAGTACCTTCTGGAAAAAAAATATGCTCTAGTAGGATAAGCAACTGGAAGTAGCTTATCCAAGTCAGCCACTGTAGTCCAGTTGATGACACCCCATGAAAAGAAGAAAAAATTTTTCCTAGCCAAGAAAGAGTAAAGTTAGCAAGGGAAGTGCCCTTTCTTTTTCACTTAGTTCATGTAACACAGTTATTTTTTTTCTTTCTTTCTTTCTTTCTTTCTTTCTTTCTTTCTTTCTTTCTTTCTTTCTTTCTTTCTTTCTTTCTTTCTTTCTTTCTTTCTTTTCTTTCTTTCTTTCCTTCCTTTCTTCTTTCCTTCCTTCCTTCTTTCTTTCTTTCTTTCTTTCTTTCTTTCTTTCTTTCTTTTCTTTCTTTCTTTCTTTCTTTCTTTTTCTTTCTTTTCTTTCTTTCTTTTCTTTTCGTTCTTTCTTTCTTTCCTTCCTCCTTCTTTTTTACCTTCTTTTTCCTTCTTTCTTTCTTTTCTTTCTTTCTTTCTTTCTTTTCTTTCTTTCTTTCTTTCTTTCTTTCTTTTTCTTTCTTTTCTTTCCTTCCTTCTTTTTACCTTTCTTCCTTTCTTTCTTTCTTTCTTTTTCTTTCTTTCTTTCTTTCTTTCTTTCTTTCTTTCTTTCTTTCTTTCTTTCTTTCTTTTCTTTCTTTCTTTCTTTCTTTCTTTTTCTTTCTTCCTTTTCCTTCTTTCTTTCCTTTCTTTCTTTCTTTCTTTCTTTCTTTTCTTTCTTTCAAATTTCTTTCTCTTTCAATTTTCTTTCTTTCTATTTTATTTCTCTTTCTTTTTCTCTTTCTTTCTATTTCTTTCTATTTTTCTTTCTTTCTTTCTATTTTTCTTTCTTTCTTTCTATTTTCTTTCTTTTCTTTCCTTCCTTCCTTCTTTCTTTCTATTTTCTTTTTCTTTCTTTCTATTTTCTTTTTTTCTTTCTATTTTCTTTCTTTCTATTTTCTTTCTCTCTTTCTTTCTCTCTTTCTCTTTCTTTCTTTCTTATTTTCTTTCTTTCTTTCTTTCTTTCTATTTCTTCCTATTTTCTTTCTTTTATTTTCTTCCTTTCTATTTTCTGGCTTTCTTTCTTTTTATTTTATTTATTTCTTTTCTATTTTTCTATGTTCTTTCCTATTTCTTTCTTTCTATTTTCTCTTTTCTTTTTATTTTCTTTCTTTCTTCATTTTCTTTCTTTCTATTTTCTTTCTTTCTATTTCTTTTTCTTTCTGTTTTCTTTCTTTCTATTTTCTTTTTCTTTCTTTCTTTCTATTTTCTTTCTTTCCTCCTTTCTTTTTCTTTCTTTCTGGCTTTTTGGGTTAGCCCAGTGATGCTCAGGGGTTACTCCTGACTCTACACAGAGTAATTACTCCTGGAGGTGCTTGGGGACCATTGGGATGCTGGATATTGAGCAGAGGTCAGCCGCTTGCAAGACAAATGACCTACATGTTGTACTGTCACTCGAGCACAAGTTACTTATTTTTGGTAGCAGTCAATATAATTATACCTGTGTTACTGAGAGACAAATGCAGAAAGTTGAATTCATGGTTAATTAGCTTCCAAAACTCCTGTTAAAAAATAAAGTACACTTATGTTCACTGGTGTTTGGAAAAGACGAACTATGTTTACGTTTATAGAATGTTCAGATCCATCATTCTGTAAGATAACAGAGTACTAGGACGTTTAAAAGAATCAAGAACAACAGGTGTTTTTCTATTTAAGGTAGAATGCTTCACAAATGATTTTTAATTTTATATGCATTGTGACATTTACACAACATGTACCCCAAAAGCAGCAGAAAGGAAGGAAACTGTACCCTCCAACGGCAAGCAATCAGTTGAGAATGATCCTAGTACAGCACGAACCCACTCTGATTCAATACTGCTATTTATAGCAGCGCTCAGTTGAAATCTTCAGGCTGCTTTTTAATCAGTGAAACTGCAAGTGAGGAGAGTTTCTAGGAGAGGCCTCCCAGGCCTCTGGGTGCCGGCTAGAAGATCTGCACAAACAGCTGTCCCTCTTGTGACAACCCCCTCTGGGTACAGAATGTGGCTAGAGCTCTGTTTCTCTGCCCAGCCAGATGTGAATGTTTGGGACCTGATATACATACACCTGTCAGCTCTTCTGGGAAACCAACGGGAAACCCTGGGTTTCTGTCAGTAGCTGTGTTTCCCTCAGCAACATGGTGATGTCTGACTGTGTGTATTTTGATGTGAATGTATGTATATATGTGTGAAATGAGGAAACAAAACCCCATCAGAATCACATACAGACAGGTGCAAGTCCTATGTCAGGGACTTTGATACTCATTGATCAAGACTGAGTACTTATCTGTATGTGTGAAGCTTTGACATTTATGGTTGGGCAAATTATATTTTCCTGCGGTTCGTGTTCTACTTGGCATTTGTATGCTTGACTAAGTATAATAGTCTGAGAAAGAAAGATGAAGGAGAAGAAAAAAAGGGGAAATGAATAGGCATGAAGAAAGAAAGGCAAGTCAGGAAAGGTTAGCAGGTGGCAGAGTAGAGCCAAGACAAGAAAGAACCCCACAAAATTTCTGAGGGGAAGGGTGGACAACGGGGAAGTGTAGAATCCTATTGTGAAAAGTAAAAGAGGATGGTAATTAGGCAGAGCAGGATACATATAAATATATAAATAGCAATTTATAAATATAAATATATAGCCTAATTTATCAAAATGCTCTAATCTTGGGCATCTGTGTAGATACACACAAAGATCAGAGCATATTGATAGACTGCCTTTGTGCTTTAACATTTTGCTCACTAGAGGAACAATGTTATTTGACTTCTAAGGGGACTAAGAATTGGGAGAAAATTCTTCTGGGGATTTTACTATTTGTCTTCTTTAAAGCTAGTTTTCTTCATAGTCATCCTTACTATTCACCCTTCTGAACCTAACAGGCTGCTCTAGGAGTCTTATCCCTGTGAATGGCAGCTTTCAGGTCCCTTAGCCAGCCTGATGAGGGGATCAGAAAGAGAAAGGTTAGGGCATTTCTGTCCTGCTTTGAATCAATATTTCTCTTAGTAGCTGTATGTCTCTCCTCAACAGAGCCTTGTGATAGATGATTTGCAGCAAATAACATATATTTCGTCTTTATTCTCTTTTCTGTCAAAGAGCTTCTGAAACCCTATAGGTTTTCTCAGTGATTAGGAGCTTTAAAGATGTCTTCTATTATTCATCAAGGCTCTTTTCAACCACTACTGAGCAGATATGAGTGAGGTGACTTGGGAAAACTCCAGGTAACCTATAGATGGAGACTGGTTTCCTGGAGAAACACTCAGGCAATTAGAAAGTTGGACCTTTGCAAGACTTACAGAATATTGAATT
The DNA here is from genome assembly GCA_021461705.1 of Cryptotis parvus. Classification (NCBI taxonomy): domain Eukaryota; kingdom Metazoa; phylum Chordata; class Mammalia; order Eulipotyphla; family Soricidae; genus Cryptotis; species Cryptotis parvus. Next base: position 50,634 of record JAJIBD010001766.1, on the reverse strand, counting down.
ATTTAAGCAACTGGGATTACATAAAGCAGAAGTCCCTAAAGAACAGGGTTTGATTGGGAAACACATGGAGATTTATGGAGAGCCTCATGGAAGGCAACAGAGCTCCTTTCTGCCTGTTTCTACCTCACTTGTTATGTGTATCTCTTTACATGAATATTTAAACTTGTATATTTTTATTTTTCCTTTCTTTCAAAAAAAGAAAAAAATAGGGGCTGGAGTGATAGTCCAGTGGGTAGGGCATTTGCCTTGCACGGTCGGCCCATGCTGGCCCGGTTTCGATCCCGGGCACCCCATATGATCCCCGATCACTGCCAGGAGTAATTCCTGAGTGCAGAGCCAGGAGAAACCCCTGAGCATTGCTGAGTGCGACCCTAAATAGCAAAAAAAGAAAAATACAATGAAATTAAAATACCCAAAGGAAAAAAAAAAAAAAAAAAAAAAAAAAAAATATTTGAAAGAAGGAATCCGGAGTTCCGACCTCTGTCAGTGATCCAGAGTCAGGGACGCTGTCTCGTTTGCCAAGGTGTCGAATATCAGATGGACTTGACATGTAATGTGATTTGGAGACGACCACTGGACTAGAGCCTTTACCGACTGGATCCCATGGGACGTCAAAAATCACTTGGCCGACCACCTACAAGATGGTCAAACTTCTTCAAGACACTGAACTAACGGTTTGAGGCTCTTCATATTCCTGGAGCAACCAGATGCCATTGGGCTACACTGGCACATGACAGGGACAAATGGAAATGCTCCACTGGTGCCCGCTCAAGCAAATTGGAGAATAACAGGATATCAAGTGATCAATTGATCAAGTGATATTTTTATTACTCGTGTATCACCTAGAACATACACTGTGGTTATGAGAATTGTGGGCCATTTTTGCAAATTAGTAGAACCCAAAGAATAAGCCATGGAGATTCTGATTTATCACCCAGCTTATCAACAAGCACAGGTGACACCTTGGACAAACTTTGGGCCCTTCAAAACTGGGAATGGGGAAGCAGCTTTGGAACTGCCTCAGTTAAGGAACTGATTCCTTAACCTGAGGGTTCTAACAGAATCTCTAGGTGAATATGTCTGAACTGAATTTTACTATAAAACATTCCTTTGCTAAATCTGAATAGTTTGGTTTTCTTTTTTTTTTTCCTTTTTGGGTCACACCCGGCAATGCTCAGGGGTTACTCCTGGCTCTGCACTCAGGAATTACTCCTGGCGGTGCTCGGGGGACCATATGGGATGCCGGGGATCGAACTTCGGCTGGCATGGGCCGGCCGCATACAAGGCAAACGCCCTCACCGCTGGGCTATCACTCCGGCCCAAATCTGAATAATTTGAAAGGAACATTCACAGTCATCATTAGAAATAAAGGACTGCAAGTGGTGGAAATATTTGGGCTGTTTTTTTTTCTTAGACTAGCCCTTTACAGAAAAATTTTTATTTCATGGCTTCAATAAAAATATGAAATTTTTTATTTCATATTTAGCTGGAGTCTTTGACCACTTTACATCTCTGAGTCATTTCCACCTAGTGAACCACAATTGAGTTCCACAACTGGTTGTCTCTGATGCAGCCCCATCCTTCATTTGTTAGCTGCTTTGATTCCTTAGTTCTTACTGTGTCTCTGGAGCTAACAGTCACATTCAACTTTCCTAAATGTAATCATAAATCCTGCTCCCTGCTAGGATCAGACTGAGGATGTAGGTATTATATAAATATTTGTATCTTTTGGCTCTTATTAAGTAACAGTGTTTTTCTTACGCATACTATTGTTGTCAACTCATTCTGCCCATATGAAAACTATCATTGTGCTGAACAGTAGGTTTTCCAGAATGTATGTCTACACAGGAATATGGTTATGGTCAGCATGAGGAGAGAGTCAATGATATTAGAAAGAAATGTATTACAATGTGCCCTAGCCTAAAAATCAGGGAACATCCACAAAGAGGGCCAAGAGGACCAGGGCCCAAAAAAAAACTCTGCCGGGACATCTCTCTCTCCCTTCCAGCCTCTGACTATTGCCTCCTCACCTCCCAAATCAGGTGTGTGACTCTCTGCACTGGTGGACCCACCCAATCCCCAGCCTAAAATCCCGGGAACATCCAGAAATGGGGACCAACTCAGGTAACACATCTCAATGCTTAGGGTTTTTCTTACCTCAGGTACCAGTGATCATACATCCCTACATTCCATGCTTCCGACAACACAGCAAACAACCCAGACACCTACTAACTGTACTATCTAGCCATCCAAGAGCAAACAACTTGCAAACTGCAAAAGTCATAATGGTAAAGCAACACAGAATTCCATCAAGATCAGTGAGGGCAGTCGCTAGCCTAGACGAGCCCAGCAATAACAATGAGCAATACAAACTCTGTGATAAGGAATTTCAGAAGGAACTGTTAAGGATGTATCAAGAGGTCAAAGAAGCTATGGAACACAAAGTCAACAAAATACAAGAAGACATGAGAGCAGAAATGAGGAAACTGCAAACCACAATACAAGCAGAAATGACAGACATTAAAAATGTGGTAGGTAAAATAAAAAATTCATTGAAAGGTACCCATAGCAGAGTAACAACTGCTGAAAAAAGGCTGGGGAGGGAGGAGGGAATCAGGAGGCATTGGTGATGGAAATAGGCACTGGTGGAGGGATGGGTGCTGGAACACCAGATGACTGAAACTCAAACATAAACATCCTTGTAAGTGTATATCTTACTGTAGAATAATGAGAAAAATGGGAAAAATATGTATCTATTGCTATTTCTTTCTCAGCATATCATATACTCATTCCAAAATCACATTAATCTGAAGAATACAGATATTCATCCGTGTCTCTTTTTCTCTGTTACCTTTCTGAGACTCCTGTAATAAATTCGCATAAACTTGGAGCCTTAGTTCACATAAGCATATTTTCTCATAGTTACAAAAGATAGAAGTGTGAAAAGATAGAACACCAAGTATGCTTTTGGGTTACTACTGGCTCTTGACTCAAGAATTACTCCTAGTGGTGCTCATGGATCCATATCGGTGCTGGGAATACAACCTGGGTTGACCATGTGCAAGGCAAACACCCTCCCCACTGTACTATAGGTCTAGCCCCTAAATTCTTATCTTGAGATCCCTAACTAAATCACATTTTACTGTATAAAATAAGACCCACCAGTTCTAAAAATCACAATATTAACTATCTTTCAATGGGCAGAAATAACCATTCAACCTACTAAATATTGCTTTCCTCTTTTAAGGTTCTCTAACATGGCACTTTTTTAAAAAAATCATTTGCTAGTCTTAGCCCTTGTTATATGTCTTTCATATTTATTCCCCACCGACCCCACATTCCATGTTTGAATCAAGGTTAAAAAAAGTGACTCCTCTTGCAGTTCTTCAATTGTTCCCAAACTGAGTAGCCCTATCAATTTAATCTAAGAAGCAATGGTTTTTGTATCTTTTTTGCCTAAAATAGTTACTCCAACAAAATGAGTCTTAGATATTTTCTACCGTTTTCCTTATGAAAAACTAAAGTGCCTGGAGTATAATTAGTTCATTTTATCATCTGGAAGGAAATTTAAATGTATTGAGGCTGAGTGAGTCTAGGACATCAATTTATATTGTCACCTATAAAAAAGCAAAACACTAGACTACCTTTGAGAACATTTGACTTCCAGCTTTGGTAATACCCATATTGTGTAAAACTCTGGAGGTTTGTCTTTTTAAGTGAAATACTAATAATCTATGTCGTTATAATGAAAAAAGGAATATTCAAATATAGCTGTACTTCTGAAATAAATACTGGATCTAACAATCCTGTTTATTTTCAATCTCAATAAAAAATTCAACAACTGTAATTTAGTGAAAAGATAACTCACTGTTTTTTAACCATTTAGTCGACCATTTTAACCATTTAGTCGACCACTAGAAAGACAAAGAAGCCAGTTCAGCTATAAACAATACTGGGTCTAAGAGTCTCATCACTTACCTAGAGGAGAGAACAGGAAGTCAGGCTTCTCTCAATGGCAAAGCATTCATTGTATCTGACCTCAATTTGAATGTGTTTCTCAGCCTGACAAATGATACTCCATGATGCAAATGCTTTGCAAAAGTGCAAAATACTAAATTATACAGATATTGCCAGTTGAAAAGCAAACTAAGAAACACTAGTGTCTTCAGGCCAGCATCTGTAAATTACTCTAGCTCTTCCTTAAGAATTCAAAGGAAACCAAGATTGTTTATTTCCTCTCATTTTGCTTCATGTCGACCCCCAACTGTGCACTGTAGGGGCAAAGAGACACCATAAAAAAGGAAGAGAAAATAAACTAGATGATCAATCAAATGAATGAAGCCTTTTTTTTCCTTTAGCTCAGGAGTCTAGGTGCTAATTATTCTGCCAGCCTTCCTACGAGTTGCAGGGGAAACTCCTTGAACTGAGCCGGGATAAAATAAGCACATGTCTATTTTGAAAGTTTTCTGATGATTTCAGTCTCATTTGTGAACAGACTTTAATTTTTTAAAAAGGCTTTACTCTTTATGAATCTTTAAACATATCTTCTACTATTTTATTTCCATTTTACCTGTTAATATACCAGTGCTATATTTTGAAATAACTCCTATTCCCTAGAACCCAGAAAATTGTGTTGTTCCTGCAAGTTGTTGAGGTGTTGTGTGCATGTGTGTGTTTGTGTGTGTGAGTGTGTGTGTTGTGGGGGGGGGAGTGGTCGTCAAACCAAACCCACCCACTAAGATTTGCTCTGTCTCTAGGATTGGGAATTACTCCTGGCTGGGCTCTGGAGATATAAGCAATGCCAATGATCAAATCTAAATCCTTAAGAAGTGCTGGAGTTTGAAACTGGGTCTGCTGCAGGCAAGGCCAGTGCCTCATACACTACACTATCTCTTCTGTATCACCTCTTGCAATATATTTGCTAAATCTTTGGCCAGTTTGCTTTTAGCCTTCTGGGTTTCAAACACTGTCTTGATGACTACAGAAAACATTTAAAACTAAAAATTCCTACTTCTAATCTTCTTTTGGCGTTTGCTGTAGGTATAGATGCTGTAAAGATGTCATTTTATTCTCATATTCCTAGGTTAAATTATAGATTTGGGATAGAAGCCATTTTGTAGAGGGAAGATCCTTGCCTTGCATGTGGATGACTCAGGTTTGATCAATTTTATCCGACATTGCTCCTGTGCTGCTTAGAAGTGATTCCTGAGTGCAGAGTCAGGAATAAGCCTTGGGCACCACAATATATAATGCTCAAAATTAAATAAATCAAGTTACAGGTTTTCAAAACTGCTTGTTTAACAACAAAAAATGATTCAACAAATTTTGGTTATGGACTAACTTCGGTTATTTAAAAAAGGGAAATTAACATCTCATTTGAAAATGTTATCATACTTGGCCAAAGTTGATTTCACAGATTCCAACAGGGATGGAAGCAGAGACAGCTACATCTTAAAGAATTCAAATAGCAGATGGGGTCAGGCACCTTCTCAGGAAAGCAGCCTTTGCTCTTGACCCCAGTATGTGCTTGGTTAAACTGATCATTGTTCGTTTTGACACGGCTGACAAAACAGCTCAAGCTTCAGGAAAGATGTTTTCATTCCCTGGTTGAGTTTAGGTGAGATTTTTTTTCATGTCATACTTCACAAGTCTTAAAGTTTTCCTAATGAATTACTAACTTTTGTCATGCGCCGTGTCTTTCCGTCTTCAGAGATGAACGCTGGCTGCTGTCATATCTTCAGGAATAGGGAAAGAGCTTTGACATGAAGCAAACGATGGAACAAATTCATTTATATGTCACTTGATTATTGAACGTTTTGCTAAATCTTGTGCAGGGGCTGTGGGAAAATTCTACAGTCCCTCCGGGAATTTTTTGGGGGGGAGGGTGCTGGTTAAACACATGAATTAACAATAAAGATTAGTAGGAGATAAAGATGAAATCAAACACTATGTATGTAGAGTTCACACATAGAGTAAAGGGAACAAACTGAAGTTTATATTCTTGAAATAATGATAGAAATTTTACTATACAAATGGACTTTCTTGAGCTGGTGAGGTCTTAAGAATCGTGTAAAATATTTTTATACAAAACTCAAAAGGTGAAAAAATTATAAGTTTAAGTCGAGAGGTCTGGGACCCTTCACAAGTGTCTCCTTTTGCCTGTTTATGACATCATTTGTCTGTTCTGGGCTTCCCAGTCTACCTGCATCCAGAGTAAGGTGACCTAATCTTGTCCCTATGCTATTCTCTGTCTCACTTACACTCCCATCTTGTGAAATCTTGTCAGTGGGCCTTCATATGAAGTCATCAGCCTTCCATTTGTCTGGGCATATGAGCTTTACTCACCTTTCTTTCTTTCTTTCTTTCTTTCTTTCTTTCTTTCTTTCTTTCTTTCTTTCTTTCTTTCTTTCTTTTTCTTTCTTTCTTTCTTTCTCTCTCTCTCTCTTTCTTTCTTTCTTTCTATCTTTCTTTCTTTCTTTCTTTCTCTCTCTCTTTCTTTCTTTCTTTCTTTCTTTCTTTCTTTCTTTCTTTCTTTCTTTCTTTCTGTCTGTCTGTCTGTCTGTCTGTCTGTCTGTCTGTCTTTTTTCTTTCTTTCTTTCTCTCTTCTCTTTCTTTCTTTCTTTCTTTCTTCTTCTGTTCTGTCTTTCTTTCTTTCTTTCTTTCTTTCTTTCTTTCTTTCTTTCTTTCTTTCTTTCTTTCTTTCTTTCTTTCTTTCTTCTTTTTTTTTGCTTTTTTGCGTCACACCCAGTGATGCTCACAGCTTAGTCCTGTCTCTGTCCTCAGAAATTATTTCTGGAAGTGCTCGAAAGACCATATGGGATGCCAAGGATGGAACCTGGGTTGGCCACATGCAAGATAATCAATCACCCTACCCACTGTGATACCGCTCAGATCCCTCACACTGCCTTCTGTCTGGACATTGAAGACCTCAGCTGACGTGGCAGTCAATCTCTGGGAGTAGATGAATGTCCAAAAAGATCTGAGGAAGAGAGTCAAGGGAGAAAAGCAAGAGAAAAAGGCCACAGAGGCAAGCCAAGATAGGGACATCCTTTTTAATCTACTATCATGTCCCACCCCAGGGTATCCCATTATCTACTTTGGTTGGACTTCTTAATGTTTGAGGTAAAAAGGAGCCTATTACATTCACTCCTTCTTTTGGTGCTTCACAATTCCTTGCCTGCTTTAACAGGATAGGGACAAAGACCATTAACAAGAGGCAAGGGATGCACCTTGTAGCAAGACTGCCTCTACATGTTTCTGCCTTTAGGTTTGTTTCTTCTATAAGAAAGTTATTTCTGGAGATCATATTAAATCTGAGAAGTCTTCATTGTAACAGCAGTGCAAGACTGAGTATTTCTTGAAGTCTACCACCTTAGTAACACATGTCAAAGTGATAGGTATTGGAAACTATCTTGAACATTTTGGAAAATGACTGAATATTTTGGAGAAGTCAATTTTATGTTTGTTCCTATAATGCAGTAATAAAACAAATGTAAGAAAAACAGCAACAAATTTCACTTGAAATCCTTATTAGAAACTTTCTGAGTGTTATAATCCTGTTAGCAAGAATGAGTTTGAGTGTAAATGGGGTCAAGAAAAGGGCTGTTGAGGAGACATTAAAATCTTCTTCCTGGCATTATATCTTATTTCTTCTCTTTTTTTCCTGTATGGTTTTTTAATAAGAGACTTGGTCTTGAACATTATATATTTCACTACTTCCTCTATACAATAAAGATAATAATAATTCTTACCTCACTTGCTCTGGTGAGGATGACAGTAAGTTAATGAGTACCTAGAATACGGCCGCCACATAATGAGTTGTCAGACTTGCCTCATTGTAATTGTCCATTTTGCTCTAAATTTACTGAGTACCTGGTTGCTTCCTAATTCTGGAAAGATCTTCTAAGTCCCTAGCAACAGTTTCCATGCTGAGCTGAATAGTATCTGCTTTACCTGGAAATTAGTAATAGACAAAAATATAAATCTGCAACACATAGATAATGCCACTGTTCTAATCAAGTTTAGATTTTAATGAAGTGAAAGAGATTATAGGGTGTTTTTCTTTCCTTTTTGGATCACACCCAGCAATTTTCAGGGGTTACTCCTGGCTCTACACTCAGGAATTATTCCTGGCAGTGCTCAGGGAACCATACAGGATGACTGGAATCAAACCTGGGTCTGTCACGTGCAAGGCAAATACCCTTCCCACTATACTATTGCTCTGGCTCCTAAAAGAGAAAACTTGTAAATATATATTCTGAAACCAGGTCAAAGAGCAATATAAAACATAGTCATAAATATGTCTTTGTCCCAATCTGGCAGTTATGTCTTTGCAAACACAATCTTCCTTTTTTGACATTCAGCCTAAACCTAACCCTAACTTAATGTAGGATTGCTGAAAAAAAATCCCCATGAGGGAGTTGCATTATTGCTCATGCTGGTGCTCATTGCACTACAGCCCTTGCTTCTTCTCAAAGGAAACTTTTTTTTACCAAGATGACAAGATGGTTACTTGGGAACAAATATCCAACATCTGTCAACTTGTTGGCTTGTTGTTCATCAGTCTTTTTTTAGACCGTTTTACTGTATTTCTTGTTTGATTGGTGTTCAATGACTCCAGACCTTCATGGCTACAGTCAAGGCAGTCAATTATTAAAACTAATAAATTAGGTTGTTCAGAAGAAGATTTGTTTTTCTCTCTACACTTATGGGTTCTTAATTGTATTATGCACTTCCCTTGTATTATGCACAAATTAATCAAAGAAAGATGAACAAAAGTTTAGCAACATACATACCTCTGATATAAAGACAAAGTTGATTTTAACTCTCTAAAATGACTCCAGCCGTCATCTTAAATGCTGTCTTCAGCAAAAGATAAAACAATGTGGGTGTAAGCAGTTATGGAAGCTTATCAAGCAAAGCCCAGTAAACAGTTGTGAAATTGAAGTTCCTGCATTCCTCTTAGATAAGAGTTTCTTGAGATTCGCTCATCTCCACTCTCTGGAACAGAGATGGAGACTCCCTTCCAGTAGAAATAGTCCATATAAAGATGTCTTAAAACAGGCTAATGGCTCCTTAATGATCAGACTTTTTATCTCGTTTTTCCCCCTCAAAATAAATAACTCAGAATTATCCCTACCCCAAAGAAGCATTTTGGGGAGAGTATCTTTCACCCCATTTTTAATGGTTAATAAGAAACTTACTTTTATTTTTAAAATTTACTTTATTATATCACCATGAGATATGCAATTACAAAACTATTCATGATTAAGTTACAGTCATACAGTGTTCCAGCACCCCTCTCTCCACCAGTGCACTTTCCCAAAATCCAATGTCCACTGATTCCCTCCCTCCTCCCCTTAGCCTGCCTCTATCACAGGCACTTTGCTTCTCTCCTCCCTCTCTCTCTCTCTCTCTCTCTCTCTCTCTCACACACACACACACACAAACACACAAACACACACTCTATTTTCCCTTCTCTTACATGTTATGGCTTGTAATACACTTTGGGGTTATCCTGCATATCCTTTTGCCTACATTCAATACTCAGTTCTAGGCTGATGTTACCATTTCCAATAATTATTAGCACACTAGACTCTTCTCTTGTCTTACCTAACCTCTAACTCCCACACACTTGTGAATGAATCGAACCCCTGAAATGTCCTCCTGATCAATGTTTTCCCTGGCCTTGGATATTACTGTCATACTTTTTCTTTTTTTGTATTCCACAAATGAATGCAGTCATATCTGTACTTTTCCCCCCTGGCTAATTTCTCTCAACATGATACTCTCCATGCCCATCCATTTATAGGCAAATTTCATAACTTTGTTTTTCCTAACAGCTTCACAAAATCAAGTGAGGCGACTTACTTCAGATTGAATAATAGAGAATATTTAAGCAATGAACAAGATAGAACTGAGGAAGTAAAAGTAAGGAAGTATGTCCTGAACACTTTTGAAAGTGGAGCTGTTGTGGAATAGAGAAATAATTTCAGAGATGCCAAAGGTTCTAAACGAAAGAATTAATGTTGAGTTCCAGAAAGAAGTTTTTTGTTTGTTTGTTTATTTTCCCCTACAGCAGCAGATAGGTAGAAGGGAGTTCTAGTAACACACTTCCTTCTCTTGCTAAGAGTAATCCCTATCTCCAGTCTGAGTCAATGACTACCCAAGAAATTGGAGTAAGTGGGTGTCAAGGATTGTCTTTAACTCCCTGTAAGGGAAGTGGACATCGCTTGAAGCCTGACAGCTGTATTGTGAGACTAGCAAAATTTGAGCATCCAGGCACTGTACTTGCTTATGCCAGACTTTACCTGCCCTGATTCAAGCCAGGCTTTTCTCCAATTCAAGTTTGCCTCCCTCTCTCTCCCCACTTCACAGAGCCACCAGCCACATTAAAAAAAAAAAAAAGTTTACTTTAACTTATTTATGGGATTGTTAACTTGAAATTGTCAGGATGCAAAGAGACAATAGGCCTAAAATGGTAAAAATTGTTCCAAATCCATATCACCACACAGAAATTTAATATCTAACCAATCTTCAGTTTCAACCCTCACCATCCCCAGTCAACAATGCAGATAATCCACAAGCTGAAACACTGCCAGGCTTCCCTGAAGGGAGGGCGACCTCACCTAAAATAATCCTTGCCTTTATTACCTTGCCTTCTGCCCCATCCATAGTCTTTTTTCTATAAAAAACTTAAGTTTGGCACAAATCCTGGAAATACCCCCATGGTAGATGGAAAGAATTTTGCCCAGTTTGTAAAGCATTGTGTAAAGCCAAACAGATCTTTAATAAAATATTTTAGGGTTCTCCCAAGTAGTACTCCAGGAGTTATGCTCTGAATGATAGCTGGCAGCGGTAGTAGAGATTCTCTGAATGGCAACTGGGGCGGCTAGGAGCTGTGCTCTGAATGACAGTTCAGTTAGATAGCCAGACCCAGGTGGCAACTGAAATCACTCCCAGTGTTACTAGAGAGGCTGCGTGGAATCGAACTTGAAGCTTTGTCTATGAAAGGCATACACTTCTTCTTTGAGCCCTTTTCATGTTCACTGCATTATTTACTTGATCACTTCACAACCGGGTATTCCTGGATTTGCTCAAGTGGGTGCCAGTAACGTTTCCATTTCACCCTATTACGTGCCAATATAGGCCAATGGCATCTGTTGGCTCCAGGAATATGAAGAACCTCAATCCGTTCCTTCAGGGTCTTTTTTTTTTTCTTTTTGGGTCACACCCGGCGATGCTCAGGGGTTACCCCTGGCTCTTTACTAAGGGAATCACTCCTGGCGGTGCTCAGGGAACCATATGGGATGCTGGGAATCAATTCTGGAGTCAGCCATGTGGAAGGCAAATGCCCTACCTGCTGTACTACCACAGTGGTCTCTGTGTTAAGACTTTTAAATAATGTAGAAGGAAGGATTGTGCCCCCTCAGGGAGCTCCCAAAGCCCCAGGCTCAAGGGACCTCCTGTGGATTCCATAGCTTAATAAAACTTGGGGGGTCAGGGGGTGACCATGGCAGCAGATGCCAGGGCCTAGCTGGTCCCCTGCAGTACTCACTGTCCTTAGGGTCCCTGACTTTTGTCCGGGACCCACACAGTTGCACCTGACCTGTCATAGAATAAAGAGCAAGGCCAGAGGTTCCTGAAGGTTACTCTTTCATCTTTACTTTTTGGTTCATATCACTGCTTTCTGCAGGAATCTCTTTCCTGGGCCCTCCAGTTCTCTCCCAATGGGTTCTCCTGCTGGCTGCCTCTCTTTGGGGGTGTCTTCGCAGGCCTCCTCTTGTCAGGGTCTCCCACTTCTGGATCTCTCTGTTCAGGGATTCATGCTTCAGGTCCTCTTCCAGGACGTCCCCTTTCAGGACCTTTTCCAGGTCCTTTCTGCTCAGGGCTTTCCTCTTCAGGACCTCTTTTCTCTGGACTGCTCCCGTATGTCTCTATCTTTGTTTCCCTATGTTACATGATGTAATTCTATTGCTGCTATTTCCTGTTCTCTAAATCTCTAACAATTTCTTTGAGTTCCTTCAGTTTGGTCCTGTTACTCTGTTGTCTTGCTGCTATTGGTCCTACTGCCCTAGTGCCTAGTTCAGAACTTGGGGGAACCCCTGACCATCATGAGGTGACCCAAAAGAAAGCCCAAAAATAAAAATAATAATAATGCAGTTATTCACTCTCAACGGAACAAACATCTCTGAATGCAGCAGTTATGTGTATGTACCTAAGTGAGAACTCAACATGATGAACGACCTAAAACCTGAGCTGCACAGGAGGAAGAGAGCGGCATGGAATGCCTTCAAGAGCATCAGAGAAATATCTAAAAGAACAAAGAACCTCTGGCTCTGAGGACATCTCTTTGACTCCACTGTTCTCCCTGCATTAACATATGCCTCAGAGACCTGGGCCCTACGAAAAGCAGGATGAGAAGCGCTATTCGGGTCTCCCAGAGAGGAATTGAACACGCCTTACTCAAGTGAGAGAAGGAATCCGGAGTCACAGCCTCTGTCGAAGATTCAGAGTCAGGGGACACTGTCTTGTTTGCCAAGGTGTCAAAAATCAGATGGGCTGGACACGTAATGAGATTTGGAGATGATCGCTGGACTAGAGGCATTACCGGGGTGTATCCCACCGGACCTCAAAAGAGCACGTGACTGCCCATTACAAGATGGTCAGACTTCTTCATCAAGACCCTGAATAAACAATTTGAGGCTCTTTGTATTCTGAAGCAAGCAGATGCCATTGGGCTACACTGGTCCATGACAGGATCAAATGGAAACATTACTGGTGCCCGCTTGAGCAAATTGATGAATAACGGGGTTTCAAGTGATTAAGTGACCAAGTGAATAAGTAATACTGGTAGATCTGGGCACTTTTAGTGCACGTAATAATATTAGCATAAAATTACTAAATTAAATAAACCACATGGTAGTGTCTATATAGCAATGAATCTGGATGATTAACTTAAATATTTTATCATAGTTCAGACCATGTGGTTATAATACTGTTAGTGTTTAAGATATTAATGTACAAAATTTATGTATCACACCACTATCAAGAGCCTGGTACACTCAAACAGCACCCTCATTGGATTATATTTTTTAATAATTTTTTTTTTTGCTTTCTGGGTCACACCTGGCAATGCTCAGGGATTACTCCTGGCTCTGCACTCAGGAATTACTCCTGGCGGTGCTCGAGGGACCATATGGGATGCCGAGGATCGAACCCGGGCGGCACAGACCAGCCGCATGAAAGGCAAATGCCCTACCCACTGGGCTATTGCTTCGGCCCCCCATTGGACTATATATTATTTTTTTTTAACATTTTATTATACCACCGTGAGATATACAATTACAACGTTGTTCATGCTTGGGGGTTTCGGTCACACAGTGTTCCAGCACCCCGCCCTCCACCAGTGCCCCTCAGCCACCACCCATGTCCCCAATTCCCTCCCCCTCCCACATCCCGCCTAAATGGCAGGTTCTTTATCTCCCTCTCCTCTCCCTCTCCCTCTCTCCTCCTTCTCCCACACATTGTGGGCTGCACTTACGTACACTTAGAAGCCATCATTTGCATTTTTTGTCTGTCTTTAATGCTCAGTTCTATGTTAGCATCAGAACTTTAGACATTTATTCACTCATGTTCCCTTCTCTATCTAAACCAACCTCTGACTCCCACACGCTTGTGGTAATTTCCACTTTTGGTAAGATCACCTAGTATATTTATGCCATGCAAATAAATGCAGTCATTCTATGTCTCTCCCTTTCCTTCTGACTAATTTCACTCAACATGATTCTTTCCATATCCATCCATTTATAGCAAAATTTCATAACTTCATTTTTCTGACAGCTGCATAGTATTCCATTGTGTAGATGTACCACAGTTTCTTTATCCAGTCATCAGTTCTCGGGCATACTGGTTGTTTCCAGGTTTTGGCTATTGTGAACAGTGCTGCTATGAAAATAAAAGTGCGGATTGTGTTTCCGCTGTGTGCGTTTTGGCTTTCCAGGGTATATTCCCAGGAGCGGTATGGCTGGGTCAAAGGGGAGCTCAATTTCTAGTCTTTGGAGGAATGTCCATATTGTTTTCCAGAAAGGTTATACAAGTCGACATTCCCACCAACAGTGTATGAGAGTCCCCTTTTCCCCACATCCACGCCAGCACTTGTTGCTTTTACCCTTTTGGATATGGGCCATTCTCTGTGGTGTGAGGTGATATCTCATTGTTGTTTTGATTTGCATCTCTCTGATGATTAGTGATGATGAGCATTTTTTCATATGCCTTTTGGCCATTCGGATTTCTTCCTTGTCAAAGTTTCTGTTCATCTCCTCTCCCCATTTTCTAATGGGGTTGGCTGTTTTTTCTTATATAGCTGTACCAGTGCCTGATATATCCTGGATATTAACCCCTTATCAGATGGGTATTGGGTGAATATTCTTTCCCATTCCGTCGACTGTCTTTCTATCTTGGTCATTGTTTCTTTCGAGGTGCAGAAGCTCTTCAGTTTCATGTAGTCCCATATATTTATATTTTCTTCTAGTTGCTTTGTTAATGGTGCTTCACCTTTGAAGATGTCTTTAGCTTCAATGTCGTGGAGGGTTTTTCCTATATTTTCTTCAACATACTTTATGGATTCAGGTCTGACATTGAGATCTTTAATCCATTTTGAACTGATTTTTGTGCAAGGTGTTAGACACAGGTCCAAATTCATTTTTTACATGTAGCTGTCCAGTTTTCCCAGCACCACTTGTTGAAGAGGCTTTCCCTTACTCCAGTTTGGACTCTTTGCACCTTTATCAAAGATTAACTGATCATGTCTTTGAGGGTGGGTGTCAGGATACTCAACTCTATTCCATAGGTCCACCGGTCTGTTTTTATTCCAGTACCACGCTGTTTTAATTACTGCTGCTTTGTAGTACAGTTTGAGGTTGGGAAAGGTGATGCCTCCCATCTTCTTCTTCCCAAGGATTGCTTTAGCTATCCGTGGGGGCTTATTATTCCATATGAATTTCAGAAGTGTTTGGTCAATTTCTTTAAAGAATGTCATGGGAATCCTTATAGGAACCGCATTGAATCTGTACAAAGCTCTAGGGAGTATTACCATCTTAACAATGTTAATTCTCCCCATCCATGAGCAGGGAATGTGTTTCCATTTCCTCGTGTCCTCTTTTATTTCTTGAAGCAGTGTCTTGTAGTTCTCTTTGTATAGATCCTTTACACACTTGGTTAAGCTGATTCCTAGGTATTTGATTTTCTGTAGCACAATTGTGAATGGAATCAATTTCTTAATATCCCTTTCTTCTCTTTCGTTATTTGTGTATAGGAAAGCCACCGACTTTTGGGTATTGATTTTGTACCCTGCCACTCTACTATACCTATCTATTGTTTCTAAGAGTTTTTGGGTCGAGAGTTTAGGGTTCTCTAGGTATAATATCATGTCATCTGCAAATAATGATAGCTTGATTTCTTCCTTGCCTATCTGGGTGCCCTTAATGTCCTTTTCTTCTCTGATTGCTATGGCGAGTACCTCCAGTACTATATTGAATAAAAGAGGTGAGAGAGGGCAACCTTGTCGTGTTCCTGATCTTAAGGGGAAGGCTTTCAATTTTTCCCCATTGAGAATGATACTCGCTGTGGGCTTTTTGGTAGATGGCTTTGACTATCTTGAGGAAGCTTCCTTCAATTCCCATTTTCTGGAGGGTTTTAATCATGAATGGGTGCTGGATCTTGTCAAATGCTTTTTTCTGCATCTATCGATAGGACTATATGGTTTTTATTTTTTCTCTTATTGATGTGATGTATTATGTTGATTGATTTGCGAATGTTGAACCATCCTTGCATTCCCGGATGAATCCTACTTGGTCATGATGTATGATCTTTTTGATGAGTCTTTGGATTCTGTTTGCTAGTATTTTGTTGAAGATCTTAGCATCTGTGTTCATCAAGGAGATTGGTCTGTAATTTTCCTTCTTTGTATTGTCTCTCCCTGCTTTGGGTATCAGGGTGATATGCGCCTCGTAGAAGCTGTTTGGGAGTGTTTCTGTTTCTTCTATTTCCTGGAAGAGCTTGAACAGGACTGGCAGTAGGTCCTCCTTAAAGGTTTGGTAGAATTCGGCCAGTGAACCCATCTGGACCTGGGCTTTTGTGTTTGGGCAGACTTTTAATTACTGTTTCAATTTCCCGATGGTGATAGGCTTATTTAGGTGTTGGAGGTCTTCTTGTTTCAATCGTGGGAGGTTATAGGACTTCAGGAATTTATCCATTTCTTCTAGGTTCTCATGTTTTGTGGCATACAGGTTCTCAAAATAACCTCTGATGATCTTTTGTATTTCTGTTTTTTCTGTTGTGATGTCACCATTTTCATTTCTGATTCTGTTTATTTGGGTTCTCTCTTTCCCTGTCCTTACAAGTCTTGCCAGTGGCTTGTCGATCTTGTTTAATTTTTTCAAAAAACCAGCTCTTGGTTTCATTAATCTTTCGGATTGTTTTTTTGGTTTCCAGGTCGTTGATTTCCTCCCTAAGTTTCACTATTTCCTTCCTTCTGCCTGGGTTGGGCTTCCCTTGTTGGTCTTTTTCTAATATTTTCAGCTGTGAGGTCAGGTTATTTATATGGGCCCTTTCTTCTTTTCTGATGAATGCTTGCAGAGCTATGAACTTTCCTCTTAATACAGCTTTTGCTGTGTCCCACAAGTTCTGATAGTTGGTATCTTCATTGTCATTTGTTTCTAAGAATCTTTTGATTTCCTGTTTGATTTCTTCTATGACCCATTTGTTGTTCAGCAGTGAGCTGTTTAGTTTCCAGGTGTTTGGTTTAGCTCCCTGCTTCTGTGTATGGTTCATACTATTTTCAGTGCATCGTGATCTGAAAAGATAGTCGACACAATTTCAATCTTTTTTATTTTGTTGAGGTATGCTTTGTGGCTCAGTATATGGTCTATCTTGGAGTATGTTCCATGTGCACTGGAAAAAAAAGTGTATTCAGCTTTTTTGGGATGAAAAGCCCTGTATATATCAACCAGCTCTCTTTCTTCTATTTCTTCCTTCAGGTCCAGTATTTCCCTGGTGAGTTTCAGCCTCGTCGATCTATCCATAGTCGATAAGGCAGTGTTGAAATCTCCGACTATTATTGTGCTACTGTTAATGTCTTCTTTGAGGTCTATTAATAGTCGTTTTAAGTATTTTGCTGACCCCTCGTTTGGCGCATATATGTTTAGCAGTGTGATTTCTTCCTGGTAAACATACCCCTTAATTATTAAGAAATGGCCTTCATTGTCCCTTTTGATCTTTTTCAGCCTGAAATCTATATTGTCAGATACGAGTATGGCCACACCCGCCTTTTTGGAGGGGTTGTTTGCGTGGAGAATGGTCTTCCAGCCTTTGACTTTGAGTCTATGTTTGCTCTGGTTATTCAGATGTGTTTCTTGTAGGCAGCAGAATGTTGGATTCAGTTTTTTAATCCATTTTGCCACCCTGTGTCTCTTAATTGGTGCATTTAGACCGTTGGCGTTGAGCGAGATTATTGTCATTGGATTTTGTGCCATTTTTCTGTTTAACGTTGTTGTGGTTTTGGGTTGTCTTATTTTACAATAGACCCTTCAATCCTTCTTTTAGAGTTGGTTTTGAGTCTATGAATTTCTTGAGTTGTTGTTTATCCATGAAGTTGTGTATCTTTCCTTCGCATCTGAAAGTAAGTCTAGCTGGGTAAAGAATTCTTGGTGAGGCCTGGAGTTCATTGAGTCTTTTCACTATATCCCACCATTGTTTTCGGGCTTGGAGTGTTTCATCTGAGAAGTCTGCTGTAAATCTCAGGGATGCTCCTTTGTATGTGATTTCCTTCTTTGATCTTGCTGCTTTCAGTATTCTATCTCTGTCTATCGTTTTTGTCATTTTAATAAGGATGTGTCTTGGAGTATTCTTATTGGGGTTTCTTTTTAGCTGGTATCCTTCGGACCTCCTGTATCTGGGAGCATGCTTTCTTCAGTTCGGGAAACTTTTCAGCGATGATGGCTTTGACAGTATCTTCTTCATCAGGGTTTTCTTCTTCACCTTCTGGCACCCCAATGATGCGTATGTTGTTCCTTTTGGCTTCATCCCGATTTTCTCTGGTAGTCTGCTCGTTGATTGTGAGTCTTTTTTCCATCTTCTGGTGTTGTCTACAGAATTTCTGAACCTCGTCTTCGAGATCACTAATTCTTTCTTCAGTAGCTGTTACTCTGCTTTGGAGGCCTTCTCCTGTGTTTTTCAGTTCACTTACCTCATTTTTAATATCTGTCATTTCTGCTTGTACTTTGGTCTGAAATTTACTCAATTCTGCTCTCAATTCCTCTTGTACTTTACTGAGTTTGTATTCCATTGTTTCTTTTATTTCCTTGTACATCTTTAACAGTTGCTTACGAAATTCCTTTTCAGAGAGGTTATATAGCTCATCCTTATTGCTGGACTCATCGGTATTAATAATTTCAATCATAGAGCTTGAAGGACTTTTGCACTGCTTTACCATAATGACTATCGTAGGTTGAAAATGAGTGTTCTGGGTGACTAGCCAGTAAAGTTAGTAGGTGTCTGAATTACTTTGCAGCTAGGGACGTATAGCAAAGAGTGTAGGGAACAAAGCTTAATGTTATGTCAGGTAGAGAGAATATACGCGGATGCGCTAGCGCAAGGTGTTTGAATTTTGAGGTGTCTGTGGGTGGTTCAGGTGTCAGGGGTCAGGGTGGAGGTCTTGCAGTGGGAGTTCCTGCGCCAATGGGTGCGGGTGGGGACCCTCCTCAAAGCTGGAGCCGTTTCTCCTGGAGCCCAGTGGTCAGGGCAGCCGCCGCCGGGGAACCTGGATTATATTTTAAATGGACATATTTTTTCTATTTGTAGGTCAAAATCTGCATGTTTACTTACAAACCCACTGAACAAATATTTTTAAGTTTTTCATAAATATTAATTGGCACATTCGTTCTAAAAAACATTAAAAATATATGCCACCTTCCTTTTTCCTTATTTCCAACATTGTTTTCTATTTATTTATTTATTTATTTATTTATTTATTTATTTATTCATTTATTTATTTTCATTCGTAGGAGTGTTTAAAACCATGCTCAGTGTGATCAGTTGTTCCTACTTCTTGCTCAGGAGTTATTTCTGTTCTTGCTAGTAGAACTTTAGGCAGCATTTGGGATTGAACTAAGGTCAATCATATGCAGGCATGTTTCTCTACTTCTATTCAATCTCCTCAGTCCCCTTATTTCTAAAGTTTTGATAATTTTGATAAAATTTATCTTTAGAGAACAGAGCTGAAAAGAATAATGACTGTATATGAATGTGTCTCATTAATTGATAGTTTCTACTATATTTAAACATGCAGAAAATGGAAAAAAACGATTAATTTAGAAGATTATATAATTTGAATTCTCCCAAATTTACTCTCTTAGAAATTTATTTTGTTTTGCTTAAACAAGTATGAGTTCTGTGTTTTTTTTTTTTTTTTTTTTTTTTTTCTCTACAATCGTTGTATTTAGTGTTAGAATACTAGAGTTCAGAGGACCCACTTACTTCTTTGCTTTTCATTATGGATTGTTCTTGATTAGTTAAAAAATTTAATTAACTTTGTTGGGCACAGTTGTTCTCAGTATTTTTTGTTTGTTTTTGTGATTGGGGGCCTAAGCCCAGTAGTTTCAAGCTTTAATCCTGACTCTGAGTTCAGATTTCATCCTCTGTAGGCTTGAAGGATGGTGTGGAGTGCCTGGGTACCCAAGCCAGGCTACTCACATGCCAAACAAGCACTCGACCCACAGGCTATTGCTTTAGCTCCTCTTGTCTAAATATTAAACTTTCATTTTAGTCACTGGCATTTACAATTCTACAATATTGTTAATGACAGAATTTCTCAAATACAGCAATCCAGTACCACTGCCCCAGTGTCTGTTCTAGACCTCACCGTTGTCTCCAGGGACTCGCTCATTCTCACCCTCCAGCCGGCCTCTGCACCCTCCCGCAGGCCTCCTTACCTCACTGCCTTAATGAGTCCATTTTCTAGAATAATTGTTGTATTCTGTTGCTTGTGGTCTTTTGTTATATACCTACAACTGTTCTTACTAGAAACTTCATTTTTAAGACATTATTTCAAGACATTATTTTCAATATATATATATTTTCAAGACATTTACTGTATCACTGTATCACTGTCTTCCCGTTCATTGTAGATTTGCTCCAGCAGGTACCAGTAACATCTCCATATGACCTGTCTCATGCAAGTAGAGCACAAGGGCACCTGCTTGCTCCAGGAACATAAAGAGACTCAAACCATTCCATCAGGTCATGGGAATGAGGTCTATAATTATCAGTAATTTTTTAACAAATTAAGTTCCCATAGAAACAATCATACCAAGAAGTTCTGGATTTCCTTTAGAGTATGTGCATACATTCTGTGTTTCTACATGACAAATGTCAGTGTTCCCACTCTTCACAACTGTGTAAGGGAGGTGAAGAAAACAGAAGTGTGGCAAACTTTTGGGCGGATCATAAGTTTTGAAATGCACCGATATCAAGTTTATTCATGCAAGAATATTCCCCTTCTATTTCATAGCATCTATATTTCTGTTGTTTCCTAGACAAATGAAAGAGAGAGAGAGAGAGAGGGTTTTTATTTTTCTCTGGTTGGGTGGGGTAAAAATGTTTTCAGTATCAAATACTATTAACAAGAAGACTTCCTGTCTCTCTATCTCTCTTATTTAATTAGATGAGTGCCTCATAATTCACTGTCTTGATCCAAGTGACAAAACTATATGGAAACTATTGTCTTAGCGTGACAAGGGGGAAGCTTTATACTATTAAAATGAGTATAAACATTAAGCATTACTCAAAATGAATTGGAATGCAACTTTATTAAACTATTTATTCCACAAAGATTTCTAAGCTTCTGTACACTACTTAAATGAAAAAAATAGTTTAAACAGTACCATGCATTTCATCACACCAGATTAAGTCAAAGTCTCCTTAGACACAGCCTCCCTGCTCAGTTGAGGCCTAGCATTATGCCTGCAGCCAAAGAACTGCTCCTGAGGCAACATTATAAGCTAGTCCTTATTCCTTTGACCGGCTGCTCTGTGAAGTCATTTGCAATCCATTTTCTTTTAATTGGAAACAAATTAGTACTGTCTGGAGGGAACAATGTGAACATTGAACCACAATCTTTTGGGGGAGCAACCACAAATAGCATGCACCATTTTTTTTAACGCTTCCTTTTTAGCTACAACTTTTGAGCTTCCTATTATTTTATGTGGCCTCTAGGGTTTCACGATAAGTAAGCCATTAATGCTAATGTGCAAATCTTGCAATGTTTGGAATAAATTAAGCACATGCTGTACCCTAATTATTTTGCAGGTATTACCGCTTTACTGGCTAGGTTGTGAGCAGGAAGCTAACTGGAAATGGTTTTAATCATCTGGTAGACATTAAACTGAAAGGATCTCTGTCTACCCCCATTGCTTAAACTCTGTTTAGTAAACAGACTGCACACAGCTAACTGCTCTAACTTCTCTTTGAAATGAGTATATAAATAAAAGGCCACCACAGCTGTGTATATTTCCATTTACGAAGCTTATAACCACAGGGTTGGGCTATCATTAAATGGGTGTGCTGTGGAAGTGTCTGTGCTAAGGATAAATGTCAATTAATGCCCATAGGACAGCAGATGAGTCAACTACCTACCATCTCCAAGATTTTGGTGATCACTTTATAGCTTCTCTGTTTCTGTCTTACTTTTAAGAGGAAATTCAGGTGAAAGATCAAAGTTCTCATTGAAACTTAAAGTTCAAGTCTTCCAGGGATGGTTCTCAGAAATTGGACATTTGAGCGATTAAACATACACGCTATATTTTTCATTCCAAAACCTAAGCTTATTCTTGACCTTCTGAGGTAGAGTCATCTTGCATTGGATCCTGCATTCTGGATTCTGAAGCATCTTGGAGTAATTCCAGACTACACTAAAATTTAAGAACTCCTATCACTCACATTTCTCCCCTTTATACACTCCTCTGGGTGCTCACCTCCCAGACTTGCCCTGGGATAAGGAGGTGACTATATAGTCATGTTGAAGACATATGATTAAAGGTACACACAACAATAATTATGATTCAGCCAGCTCTATTAAATTGAAATCATCAGCTCGAGGCTCGTGAATCATTAAGTATGAAATTAAAGATTAATTTCACATATCCTGAGAGTAGCTGGATTGTCCTATACAGAAATCATCTACCTCTATTATGGAATTGAGAAACATTATTGGTTATAGGATTTTAAATCTGTGTCTTATATTTCTTTTTTTTTTTTTTTTTTTTGCCTCTTGAGTCACACCTGGCAATCACTGCTCAAGGGTTACTCCTGGCTCTGCACTCAAGAATTACTCCTGGTAGTGCTCAGGGGAGCATATGGGATGCTGGGGATTGAACCCGTGTTGGCCATGTGCAAGGCAAATGCCCTACCCACTGAACTATCCCTTTAGCCCATCTTATTTTTTCTTAGAGGTATAATATTTTTTTAATAAAACTTACATTGTTGATTAATTCCCTTAAATATTCATATTTTAAGAAATGCCATATAAATAGTGATATTTTTGTTCTCTTCTGAAATAAAGCATGATGTAAAAGAATGTTCATTGCCATAAGACATTGCTCTTAACACATAATTATTTGTGATCTATTTCTTTAAAAAGGAGACAGTTTGCATGATCTTAGATTATATTTACTACCTTTGCAGAATATTTTACCAGAAACCTTTGTGATTTTTAACAGATCTCTATTTGTAACAGATACAGATACCTAAACAAATACAGATTAATTTTAGAATCTTGTTTTTTCGATTTAATCAGTGAAGTTGATTCAAAAGTTCAGTTTTAGGTACATATATGCTACTATCAATTTAAAAAAAAACACCTATAGACATAAAAGTATATGACTTGTGAGGGTGTAAAAATATCTGACCATGTAGTCACAATGAAAAAAAAAAACACAAAAACACTCAGTTACTTTTAAAAAAAAAACTATGACAAGGAGAATTATTTACTATATCTTTAACTGTGTTTGTAGGACAACAAATAAGAACTTTCAATAATGATAAGAAGAATTGTATTTCATTTCCTACACACTTCTGTTTGTTGAACTTAATCTTGGTACTTCTCTATAAGGCAATTAGAAGATCTCTATTCCTTGACAATATATTTCAGATAAGCCATGACAATAATTTCTGAATAAACAGGATTGATTGGTCATTACAAATATCATAAAACTGCAACCCATTTCTCTTACCCAAACAGGAACTTAGTATCTTTTAAATTAGTGATCTCTAGGCTCAGAGACCTGCACCAGAATTACTATACTATGTTCAACCAACAGACTATAGGCAAAATAAAATTTCCCATCACAAAAATTAGATCATTGCATGAAGTATAGCCTGATGTGCTTTGATTTATATTTGCACCATTTTAAAAAAGTAGTCCTGTCATTTCTTGACTTTGGAAGTCCACCTTAAAATAAACCATTTTCTTGGAAAATAGACTATAATGAAACTATAAAGAAACACATAAAAGATGACAATGATATGGAAATTCATCTATTCATATGGCCATTGAACTCTTTTATCCATGAGACATATTGTTACCTTAAAAATGACTCTTGCACGTTATATTCACTTTTTATGATCAGTACAATGTTGAAATTATGAGTGAGTAGAAATTTCTCCTCCGTAAAGAATTTTCCTTTTTTAAGCATTGTTGCCATTCATAAAATGAAGGACAACCAACATCAGGAAGTAAAGCACTAAAACTCCCGCCTAAAAGTTTATTTTTGTTCCTCTGGTGTCATGATCTCTCTTTACTTGACTGAACTCTGGGCATCAAGCTTCCCGACCTCTGCCTCATCACACTCCAGGAGAGTGGCTGCTTCTCCTAATGCGGAGGTGCCATATTTTCAAACACTGTCTGTTTCCTTTGCCACAAGTCCAGGAAGTGTTGCTTGTTGAGTCATATGCCCTCGAGAAGGCACAGAGGCTCAAAAGCTCCTCCATTTTATTCTTTAGTGGTAACACTTCCACACAATTAGTAATAGTTCATAAAGAGAAGCACAGAAACAGGCTTCTGTAGACACACACACACAGATGCACATGCATGCACACACACGCATGCACACACTCACGAACACACACACACACACAAACACCTCTTACTCACAATCGTCTTTTCTTTCCGATTCTGCTCTCCTGACTCTCAGTTTATTGTTGCTGTCAAAAGAAGATAAGCATGTGTTTTTCTGGATTGCTTCCTGAAAATGATCCCTTTTCAACTCATTAAAGAAGTCCTGACTTTGGAAAAATATATAAAGCAAAAAGCACTTGTTTTTCTTTGACTACAGAAAGAAGCTTGCATTAGTAGTAGTTGATAAACCTGGCTTGGGCCAAGTTTATGTGCATTTATAAAAAAGTATCTTATGTGATTCATATGATAAGTTACCCACTTGGTGTCTGGGCTTCTCATTATCATCGAATCATAGTACAACCTCCAAACAAATCTGAAATGTAATTAGAAACACAATGACTCTCTTATGGACCCTGAGGTCTAGCTTTTTGATTTTATATAGGAGAGTAATGTAGTACTTTATTTTAGACTTTAGCCTATTTGAATTATTCTCAAAGAATTTCAGTGGTTAGTGTATAGGTCTGAATTCCTCAACAATTTTTTTAAGAATGTACTATATACCCAGAAATATGCTAGCTGCTGAGAAAGAAAAAGGTTATAAATTATTTATTATTTGACTTCAAGAATATAAAAATTAAATAAACTATTAAAATATTTAAGGGATGAACTCTGAAGTTTTTCCTCCAAATGTGATAGAATTGGGAAGATTTTATGAATCTGTTTGAGATGCACAAAGTTAGTGGGTTTAAACCAAACTCTGAAAGACTTAAATTAGAACACATGGATTCATGTGGGGAAGGAAACAGGACAGAAGTGGAGACCTAAAGAAAGGAAGCTTTAGCATGGAACTGGAGCAATAGTACCTGAGGTAAGCCCTTGCCTTGTGCACCCCCAAACTTGGTTGGA
This sequence comes from Cryptotis parvus, assembly GCA_021461705.1. Taxonomy (NCBI): domain Eukaryota; kingdom Metazoa; phylum Chordata; class Mammalia; order Eulipotyphla; family Soricidae; genus Cryptotis; species Cryptotis parvus. Next base: position 25,556 of record JAJIBD010001766.1, on the reverse strand, counting down.
TCTCGGCATCTCGTATGATCTCCTGAGCCTACCAGGAGTGATCCCTGAGTACAGAGCCAGGAGTAAAGCCCTGAGCACCAACAAATGTGACTCAATAAAGGGAAAAAAATCTGAAAGATTCTACCTGCCTACAAACGAGGGTTGCAGGAGATTGGAGACCCATGTGGAATAAACATCACTGGTCTAGTTTATCAAGGCTTTAAAAAGTCAAGTAACTACTTAAGTTCACACTCCTCCGAGTGTCAGGTCCTACAGAGAGCAGACATCAAGAAAGAAATGGGAGACAACTACTGAGGGCAAACCGCTGAGAGAGAGAGAGAGAGAGAGAGAGAGAGAGAGAGAGAGAGAGAGAGCACAGGAGAAGGCAAGAATACTTACTGTGGGTGATCTGGAGATGGCTGAGAAAAAAAGCAAAGGAAGCAGGCTTGGTTAGACACAGCCTCTGAATACACACTGCTGGGTAAAGTCTCAGCCAGGCCACTGAGGTCTCTGATTGCCAGGGCATTAGTTCAACTTAGGTAAGTGCCCAGGACCAGACTCCACTCTCTCGGTCATAGTCGTGGTGCTGGGAAACCTGGAAAGACACAGCTTCTCTCTAAAGCTGGGACAGAGCTTGCAGTCAGCTACAGCTTTCGGTTGTAGCCAGCTGCTCTCCCTGCAGCAGGTTCTGCCTTGAAGCTAAATCAGAGCTGCACATTCCTGGTAGCGGCTGCCACAGTCTTTAACCGGCAAGCTTAGTCATTGTCAGCTGGTATTACAGGGCCTCTGTATGCTGGCTTTAATAGACTTTCTCAGGCCCACATAGCCCTAATCTTTCTCTACAAGGTGGATCTGAAAAAAATGCCTCAGTTCTACAGTGCTGAACGGTTTCTTTTGTTTAGAACTGTCATAGGGGCACCAACAATTCTGGGAAAAGAATTGATTGGTTCAAATGTGCACAAATTACAGAACCGCTTTAGTATTAAGTGACTCTTCATTAAATGTCTACTTACAGGTCTACTTATTGACAAGGTCAAGTTTGGACTCTGAGGAGTAAGTGAACAGAGAGGAGAGACGGTGTAGAGAGTAGAGTACTTGTCCTACACATGGTGGCTGTGCTCAATCCCAGCATTATGCGCAGCCCTCAAAGCGCAGATGGGAGTGATAGCCAAGTGCAGTGCTAAGAGAAAATGTAGAGCATTTCAGGAAATGTAGAGCATTTCTGTTCCAAATAAACAGACACTGTCACTATATCACTGTCTTCCTGTTCATCATCGATTGGCTCAAGCGGGCACCAGTAACACCTCAAAATGTCCTGTCTCATGCAAGTAGAGCCCAAGGGCACCTGCTTGCTCCAAAAAAACATAAAGAGCCTCAAACCATTCCATCAGGTCATGGGAATAAGGTCTATAATTGTTATTGGTATTTGGCATTTCAAATATTACACGGGTAGCTTGCCAGGCTCTGCCGTGTCGGTAGCATACTCTTGTAGTCACTCAAAATCCAGCATTTATTGATGAACCGCTCGGCCGGTCTGCTGGGTGGAGTTCTGACGAGGGGGAAGTCCGAATGGGGAAAATGGAGGCCCTCATGGAGTGGGGGTCGTCTGGCTTGTTGTGAGGCTCTGCTGGGGTGCAGGCCAGGGCTAGAAACTGCCATGCCTCCGGGCGCCACATGAGCGGCTGGGCACAGGGTGAGCCAGTAGCAGCTCTGCCCCATGTCTGTGAGTCTCTGGATCAGCATACCTGGACTGGATTAAAAAAAGACTGCTGCAGGGTGGATCTCGATGAGCAGGGCTGTGATAGGCTGCTGGGTGGAGTTCTGATGAGGGGGAAGTCCGGATGGGGAAAATGGAGGCCCTCATGGAGTGGGGATTGTCTGGCTTGTTGTGAGGCTCTGCTGGGGTGGCGGGCCAGGGCTAGAACCTACCATTTCTCCCGGTTGCCTCATGAGCGGCTGGGCACAGAGAGAGCCAGTAGCAGCTCTGCCCCATGTCTGTGAGTCTCTGCATCAGCATACCTGGGCTGGATTAAAAACAGACAACAAAAAACAATAATTGAAGATGGCTATATGTGTCATTTTGTTAACTATTTAAGATTTTTCAAAGGAATGTTCAATGACTAAAAATAAGTCAGAAGTAATATAAAAACTTACTGTTAGCAATTAACTTCAAAGTAAAGCAGTAAAGACATGCCTAATGAAGACTATAAGTGCACTGTAATATATGTTATGTAATCATACATAAGTATGACTACATCACTGTATATGCTGGGTGTTAGATTTCCCTCTTGTTCCCATTTCTGCAGACATGTTTCAGAGATAGACAGGGAACTATGTGGCATTATTTTAATGCAGTAATAATTTTTAATGGAAAGCAAGTCCTTTTATTCCTGCTTTATTGTGACATATTTTGTTTTATATGTAAAATAGTTCTTGCACTATATATATTTAAGTGCAAGAACTTCTTTACATGTATATATAGATATTTATATATACATCTATAAATACATATCTATATTTATATATAAGACCAAGAACTGTTGTAGTGTTTTAGAGATTAAGAAACTTTTTAGTAACTATAAGTCACAACTTTAAAAGAAATTTAGGAAAAGAAAAGTAATGTATGCCTTTAAGTAACTTTGACTATAGGGGTTACTCAATATAAATAAAGAAATGTGCTTAAGAGAATATGTTAGTTGGCAATAATTATCCTAAGAGAACAAGCCAGAGGAAAAGAGGAGCAGCATGTGCCACTTAAGACTAAATGTCAGGGGTAGACTCTTTGAAGTTGGTGAGCGAGCCTGAGAGGCACTGAGAGATGATTGTGAATTAAATTTTGAACATTTCCTACTGTGGTTCCTTAAGAATTTAAGGCTCCTTATGAATTCATTAGGTTCCTTATGAATTAGATTTTTGGGTAAACTTTTGTGGCATTCAGAAAGGTATAAGATACACATAAATTTGAGAGTCACATGTCTGATGGACATTCATTCAAACAACAAATTCATTTATGTACATATGTATGCATGTATATTTAAATGAATGTCATATATGTATACAATATATGTATAAAATAACATACAATATATACTATATATGCCACATATATGCTATATATATAGATATAATGCTATTATATAAAATGCTATATATGTATTAATACATCATAATATATGCTGGTAATTATATATATTATATTATGTTATATTATATTATATTATGTTATGTTATGTTATGTTGCGTTGTGTTCTGTTGTGATGTGATGTGATGTTATATAATCTAAGCAAAAGTTCTAGGCTCTTAAGATATGTGTCAGTAAATAAGAAAAGCAAAAGACTTTACCACATGTAATTTGATCAGCTAAGACTTGCAAAATCCAATAATATAGATAAATACATGAGAGTGATTGTTGGATGACAGGTATAGCTATTCTGGGAGTTTTGTTGTTTTGCCCACTCCCAGCTTAATCTACTTAAGTCAAGGTTCATTCTAATGAGACTTCTCTTCTATGTAAATACTGCTAGAGGGTGTGGCAGTTACAGAAGTCACCTTGATTGAATAACTTCTGACTTATACATCTACTTAGACTTCTATGTTTTCTAGATTGGGCACAGCTCCTCTTTATACCCACTGCACCCAACGTGGGACAGTTAGAATTTACCAGGAGACTACTACCCGGCTATGCTGAGACTATGGAAAACTATAGGAAGGATCATACTAGTTTGCTCTAAGCAGGCGACTGTGACCCTTTCAGTACACTAGAACAAGATACTCAGAATCACCCTGGTGCAGATAATAATAAGAAGGACCTTGTGGGTACCATATAGATTACACGAAGCTCATGAAGTTAAGATGTATTACTTTATACCAGCCCCTCTCTCCAGTGTTTTACATAAGAGATAATCTTGGTAGAAAGGATTAGACCTTGGCATAACCTTTGTTTATACCTGCAATAGGGTGTGGCACTACACTCTGTTTAGAGTTCTTTGTTGACATGACCCTCCCGGTTGGATTGGATTACTTTGGTGTATATAAGGGGCTGACTTGAGGCCCCTTCACTTTTGCCTTTTGGGCCTTTTGCTATTGGCTTTTTTGCTCTTTAGCCTTTTTTGCTCCTTCTGGGTAGGACTCAGCTCGGGTGAGATCCTCTCTCTTTGGTGGGAGACTTAGGCTCTTTTGTATGGTCTAAATTCAGACCAGAGCTAGAGTTTGTTCATTATATTGGAGTGCTGTGGAAGAGCTTTTGTACTATTAAAAGCCTTTTGGAACTGCACCGGACTCGTGAGTTTTCATCTGTTCTCCCGGCATCCTCGGAGGTAGTGAGAACCTCTGTCCTGACACTGTCGGGGACCCCGTGGCGTTCCCCAACAAGCAATAATTAATATTTGTGGCAACTTGACTAAGCCACCATGTCTAAATATTTATTCAACCATTTGTCTTATGCTTCTGTGTGATAACGTTGAGGTGAAATGAAATTTAAGTCAATGAATTTTAAGTAAAGCATCTAATTCTTAGAACGTGGGCCTCACCTAATCACTTGATGTCCTAAATAAAACAAAAGAATTGAGGGGATTCTTAAGCACACATCCTTCAACTTCAGGGCCTGTAATCTACAATTTACCAATATTTGCTGAAGAGTGCTGTTTGTCACCAAATGAGGAGGCCCATAGTCAGCATGGACTTTTTAATTTTTATTTCGGTGTGGGCTACCCTCCATGGTGTTCAGGTTTACTCCTGGCTGTGTGTTCAAGGCTCTGTCCTAGAGGAAATCAGAGGACAGTAAGAGATACCCGTCACCGAACCCAGGTAGGCTGTGTGTAGAACAAGCACCCTTCCTTCCATTCTTCCTTCCTTCCTTCCTTCCTTCCTTCCTTCCTTCCTTCCTTCCTTCCTTCCTTCCTTCCTTCCATTCCTTCCTTCCTTCCTTCCTTCCTTCCTTCCTTCCTTCCTTCCTTCTTTCCTCCTCCTCCCTCCCTTCCTTCCTTGCTTCCTCTCCTCCTTTCTTTCTTTCTTCCTTCCTTCCTTCCTTCCTTCCTTCCTTCCTTTCTTTCTTTCTTTCTTTTTCTTTCTTTCTTTCTTTCTTTCTTTTCTTTCTTTTCTTTCTTTCTCTCTTTCTTTCTCTCTTTCTTTCTCTTTCTTTCTTTCTATCTTTCTTTCTTTCTTTCTCTCTTTCTTTCTCTCTCTCTTTCTTTCTCTCTTTCTTTCTCTTCTCTTCTCTTTCTCTCTTTCTTTCTTTCTTTCTTTCTTCTTTCTTTCTTTCTTTCTTTCTTTCTTTCTTTCTTTCTTTCTTTCTTTCTTTCTTTCTTTCTTTCTTTCTTTCTTTCTTTCTTTCTTTCTTTCTTTTCTTTCTTTCTTTCTTTTCTTTCTTTCTTTCTTTCTTTCTTTCTTTCTTTCTTTCTTTCTTTCTCTTTCTTTCTCTTTCTTTCCCCCCTCCAGTGCCAAGATCAAACCCAGGCCCTCATCTGTGCAAGGCAAGTGCCCTATCATTGATTCTCAGTGTTAGCTCTAAAAGTGATTTTTGATCTTTCTAATTCAGACTTTCGTAAGGGATTTTGTTTTTAGCAAACGGATATTTTGCTTAAGAACAGACAAGTTTAGCAATCCATTGCTCTTGAATAATTCATCTTTTCTTCTCACTCAAGTTTAATGAGTTTTCTTCAGAAAGTTATGAAAGAAAATGCCCTTTATCTAAAGTGTTTTTTAATCAGATAGTTTCCAGTCCTCTGGAGGGCTAGTTGAACTTCATTTCTCACACACAGGGATCCTATCCATAAAAATTAAACAATCACACAAACGAAAACACAGGGACTGGAAAGATACTACAGGGGTATGGCATTTGCCTTGTACATGGCTGTTCCACGTTCATAACTGACCCCATTTTATTACCTGAGCACTTCCAGGAGTGAGCCCAGAGCACAAAGGCATATAGAGACCCTGAGCACCATGGGGTGTGGCACCACCATTTTTTTTAAAAAGCAAAAAAATCGTCTTCATGAGTTCTATTATAAACCTTTTAGTTTATGAAATAGTTTAGCTAGCCCAATATTTAATATATTGAGGATACTGGCCACATATAACAAAAATCCCTTAAAAAACTTGTGTACTAATACTATTAGCTCTTATTGAGTTGGTAATCAACTAAAAGCATCAGGCCTTTTAAATTTAGAATTTTCAGAAAACTTTGCCATGAAAAATACATCTAGTAATACCTAAATTCTGTTTCACACTCTATCCCCCAAACAAGTAGCTTTTCTGATTCTATTAGTAATTCTATCATCATTTATCTCCCCAATCCCTCTTTTTCTTCTCTCCATCCCAATGGTCATACTATGGAATATATGAATATATTATAGTACATCTAGAAAGGAAATAAAAGGAGTATATAAAATGGATGTTGCCAATAGTAATATGGTCTTAAAATACAGAGTTTATACACATTATCCCAAGAAATACTATGTAATTAAATCAATCTTCGTAAGTAGAAGCATATACAGAAATAGATGACTGAACATTCAAAGAAGGACTTGGTTAGAAATTGTTGAATTTGTAGTTGAAATAAGGGATTTAAGAGCACTCTTCATTTTATTTGATGCTATGCAGTCATAAGTTGATGGCAGAATTCATCAACCTTTATCTCTTTTCTAGATCTAAGTATGGCATTTTCTTAGACTTCATGAATCTGTGTACAGAATGGTTCTGCATAGACCTGTGACTTCAAAGTATGTCAAATAGAATAAGAACTTTGCTCTATTACTATTCCTATCTTTTATTATATAGGGCCCATCCAGGACAGAGCTGCTACTGGCTCTCCCTGTGCTCAGCTGATCATTAGGCACCCAGGAGGGGAGGCAGATTCTATCCCTGGCCCACCATCCCAATAGAGCCTCACAAGAAGCCAGAGGAACCCCCACACCATGAGGGCAGTCATTTTCAACATATGGACTCCACAGCTCATCAGAGTTCCACCCAAGAGAAAAGCCAATCTCCCCCATTTTGGTCCATCAGTAAATGCATGAACTGAGTGCCTACTACTGAGAGTATACCACCCACAAGACAGAGCATGGCAAGCTACCTGTGTCATATTTGGTATGCCAAAAGCCAGCAACAATTATAGACCTCATTCACATGGCCTGAAGGAATGGTTTGAAGCCCTTCATGTTCATGGAGTGAGCAGATGACCTTGGGATACACTAGCACATGACAGAACATATGGAGATGTTACAAATCAATGAACAACGGAAAGACAAGTGAGTAAGGCCCACCCCAATGTTGTTTAATAAAGAGGTGTTCAGGGGGGACATTCCATTCCAGTGATGAAACTCAGGGTCTAGCACATGCTAAGTATGTACCCTACTACTTGAACTACTTGAACTCAATGACCTTTTAAGGTATTGCTCTTCCTGTTTCTTTTTTTCCTCTTCTTTCCTCACTCATCAACCTTCCTTAAAAATGTGTATAAACCCTGCTTATACTTAAAGCTTCTCTGAATTTTTTCTAGCCTCACTCACTCTACTAATATAGATGTATCCTCACCAAAAGTCAACTGCCGTTAATTTAAGAATCACTCATGACATAAGTGTTGAATGAATGCATTATAAGTTTTCTTTAAATTTTTTGTTTAATGAGTTCTTCATAAACTTATGAAAACTTATTTCATATGAAAACTTATTTCATATCCTCAAAAACTTCAAATTAGATACTATAGACTAAAAGACTTCCTGATGTAAATCTGGCACGACTTTCATTAATATGCAAGTGCTAAGGGACGATACTCCAGATGATGTTCAGTGATATATTAACTTGGGGACTCTGCAGTCTTAGGGAACAAACGGGGATAGGTTACATGTAAGACAAGCACTGTAGATCAAGCACTATCGCTGAAGTCCCAGCACCTACTTTACCACCTTGAACATTGTAAAGATAAGGTCTTTTTCAGTACCATTTAGTCCGTATGTGGTTATATTTAGATTTTATATAAAAGCTTAAGTGTTATTTTTTTGAAATACAAGTCAAAAGGCTAGTAGACCAGAAATAAAACTATTATAACGATATCCTTGAAATAAAATTCAGTATTCAAAAAGGAATTCTGATCCATTACTGGTGGACATGTCTGGCTCAAACCCTGTGGAAAACATTATGGATATTTCTCAGTAAACTATAATTGAACAACCAGTTTCACTTCTTGGCATCTGCCCTCAATACAAAATTCATAAAGAAATATGCACACCATTATTCAATACAAAACTTAATATAATAGCTATGATATGGAATCAACCCAGATGTCCAATGACAGTGAATGGATTATGGAGACATGGTATATGTACACAATAGAATACTATGCAGGTGAAAGGAATGAAGAAGTCCTGCAATTTTCTACAACCTGATTGGAACTAGAGGATACCATATTGAGTGAAAGGTGTCAGAGAAAGACAAGCATGGATTATCTCACTTCTCCGTGGTATATAGAAAAAATGAATAAAGAAATGCAATACAGCAGAGAGGGGATACATAGATCACATTTGACCTGAGAGACTAGAGAAAGAAAGAAATCCAGGGGACTAAGAAGATAATGAGAAAGGGAAGTAGTGGAGGAACAGTCCAGTGGCCTCAGATACACCAGTGATATGTTGGTCTAGATCCAAAGCATAGACTCAATTACACTGGAAACATGAAATGTCAACTACAAGAGAAATGCAAGAGGCGATGTGTTTATGGTTCAAAAGAGGCACTGTAAACTAAAACAACCAAAAAAGTTAACTGAATACATAGAAAATCATAGAAAAATCTATGAAATCATTAGATGGCATTTAGGAAGACTCCATGAAAAATGTATTAAGTGGTACATAGTGGGTTTTTTTCAAATAAGAGTGTCTACAACCACACAACCACAAAACTTTGAAATACTCCTGTCAAGGTGACACATGTCAGCATGTGTGTGTTTGTGGGGGGAGATGGGCTAATGTAGCACAGGAACAGCGATGGAACCAAGTTGACACTAGTGGCTGGATTGGTGTTTGGAATGTTATGTGTTTAAGACTCATCTATGAATACTTTGTAGATCAAGGCTTTCTAACTTAATAAAATATTTATTTAAAAAAACTTCATAACTCAAGTCCATTTTCACTAGCATGACAATGATCAGTGGTGAAGGTGGTTGACACAATGAACTTAATAGTTGAGAAATTAATCCATATGTTGGTAATAGTCTCACTGGAAGCCCATTTTGTCCTGGTAGCAATTAAAAGTAATTCTTTCTCTCTTTTAGTCAAACTATGCCTCCCAGGGGAGCTAATAGAAATTCAATTATCATGATTGAGTTTTGCCCCAGCTGCTAAACTGAGATGTTAATTTGTGTACTTCAATATATTTGACTTAAGTAGGAGATAATGCAGTATTTCCTACATTTGACATTTGAGAAGAGGCATATTTTATAGTAAATCTGATCATCAAAAAACAGCTTAAAAATTATCTAAATTTATTCTGCCAGAACGTGAGATTAGCAACTCATGTCAGATTCCATAATGTGCATTTGACCCACTCTTTTATCTAGGTCCCAGCCCACCTAACTTGTACTTATGAGAGGAGTCCATACATTACCACAATCACTTTCCTTCCTTCCTTCCTTCCTTCCTTCCTTCCTTCCTTCCTTCCTTCCTTCCTTCCTTCCTTCCTTCCCTTCCTTCCTTCCTTCCTTCCTTCCTTCCTTCTTCCTTCCTTCCTTCCTTCCTTCCTTCCTTCCTTCCTTCCTTCCTTCCTTCCTTCCTTCCTTCCTTCCTTCCTTCCTTCCTTCCTTCCTTTCTCCTTCCTTCCTTCCTTCCTTCCTTCCTTCCTTTCCTTCCTTTCTCTCTCTCCTTTCTTTCTTTCTTTCTTTCTTTATTTTCCTTTGCTAACCTTTCTATTGTGTTTCTTCCTTTATTTCCTTCTTTCTTTTTTGTCTTTCTTTCTTTCTTTCTATCCTTCTTTTTTTTCCTGCAGTGCTCAGGGATCACATGGTAGGGTTCACTGAACTCTAAATAGTGTTAGGGATTGAACCTGGGTAATTTGCTCACAGGGAAATCAATTACACACTATACTATTTTCTGACCCCCATTATTTGGTGACACACCCTTCTGAGCCTTAGTCTCCTGTTACATTCAGCTTATGTTAAGAACTACTCCCTGCCTTTGGGAATCTCTGGAGCAGACACAATGAGAGCTTGGGCAGAATTGGATTGATTTCATTATTTTATTTTATTTTATTTTATTTTGCTTTTTTGGTCACACCCAGCGATACTCAGGGGGTTACTACTGACTTCGCTCAGGAATTACTCCTAGCAGTGCTTGTGGGACCATATGGGAAGCAGTGGATCAAACCTGGGCCAGCTGTGTTCAAGGAAAACAACCTACCCTCAGTGTTATCACTCTAGCTCCCAGATTTCATAATTTTATATGGCATTAATATCCTTATTAAGAAACTTGCTTGCTCTAGTTCAATGCTCTTCCTACTCTGATGGGTCCCCACGAGGGACAGACATGTAGATATTCCAAGAGTACTTGGCCATGTTGAATTAACCATAACATAATCAGTTCTAATTCAAAGAGACATGCCAGTGTGCCTCTGGGCAAACTGATGTGTCTCGATTCTAAAGGTAAGGCCAAAATGAATTATTCTGATGGATTTAGTACCTTAGTGAGATAAAGAGTCTGGAATCAGCTGACTATATATTCATGGTAAGAAGTATTAATGCCATTTTATACAAATTATATTCTGAACTGCTTTCTGGTTCAGAGATGCAGCCCCCTCCCCCACTCTGCTTGGGAGATTTTATCTCGGAGTTACCTCTGGCATTTGTGAAGCTTGAGCTATAGGGCTTGAGCATCTGAAGATCTACATTTCAATAGGGTCAATAGGGTCATTTACCTGGCTTCCTCTCTAGATAGCCCATCATGGGCTGGACTGGAAGGTTTTGACAGACTTCTATCTATAAATTAAACTAGGAGAAAGGACTTTTTGGCCATTTTGGCTCCTGTTCGCCCATCTGTTTCCTCTCTCCTCGTCTCCATTCTCTTCCTTATTGGGTCTTAGCACATCATGGCATCCATCTTGGCCTAGGATTCTAAACCTTCATGTGACCTGGACCCAACTAGGAACCTAAAGTCTGTTTTGTTTGTTTTTTATTGTAGATTTGTATACCAGAACAAGTGTGAGTAAGACCTTTTGAAATTCTGCTGGATTTTTACAACTTTCTCAGTCCAGCAGTCACCAGTGCCCTGGGGTAGAAGGGGATCCCTGACCCTGTTCTCTAATTTTTGTGGGGAAACACAGCCGTCTCCGACACCCCATCCACTTCTCTCTTGGTTGATAACTAGGATAGCCATATGACCAACACTGTGTTGAAACTTTTTGGTTCCAGGAGCTGATAGCAAAGATATTAGTTAAACATGGCTGTCCCTAGGGTTGGCAAGAGAATATAGACCTCCAGGAGCATGATTTGCATGTCACGCCCAACCTGATCCAATCATTCACACAGGAAGCCCAAAGTATCATTGCATGTGGTTCAGGAGATTCTCAAGCCCCAATGGCTGATTCTGGAAGAACCAGAACCACAGGACTCAAACAGCAACACAGGCCTGAGTAGTTGAGCATCTCAGGCCCTATCACTGAAGTCCTTGCTAGATTGTTCCCTAGAAGTGACTCCTGACTCCCTGAGCACTAACGAGTAAGTGATTACACATTACTGCTTTGTCTTCTCCTACTAAACCTTTGGCCAGAGCGATAACCCAGTGGGTAGGGCATTTGCTTTGCACGTGGCCAGCCCATGTCCGCATCCAATATGGTCCCCAAGCACCGTCAGGAGTAATTCCTGAGTGCAGAGCCAGGAGAAACCCCTGAGCATTGCCGGGTGTGGCCCAAAAAAGAATAAATAAATAAATAAATAAATAGATAGATAGATAGATAGATAGATAGATAGGTAGGTAGGTAGATAGATAGATAGATAGATAGATAGATAGATAGATAGATAGATAGATAGATAGATAGATAGATAGATAGATAGATAGATAGATAGATAGATAGATAGATAGATAGATAGATAGATAGATAGATAGATAGATAGATAGATAGATAGATAGATAGATAGATAGATAGATAGATAGATAAAAAAATGCATAAATAAATAAATAAATAAATACATAAATAAAACTTTTGCTCAAAAAAGACAGTCAATTTGTTCTCCAAGTTGTCACTCTCATAACTGCCATCCTCTCTACCTTGGTGATTTACAGAGGACTTATTATGTGACAGGAGCTGTTGTTTGCATATGTTGAAGCTTGACAGATTTATGGTGGTGTGAGTTTGAAACTGATCTGTAGTGAGAACGACTTGACAGCAAGTTAAGTAAGTAACAGGCTCAAGGTCACAACATCTAGATTGAGTTACTGATTTTCCCATTTACTTTTTTAAATGGGGAGGTTCCTTCATTTCTGAGTAACTCCAATTTCTCAGTTGTGTGATGTAAGAAATATTTGCGCATAAAGCATGGGTTTTGTTTGTTTCAGGGGCCACATCTAGTATGGTAAGAATCAAACCCAGGTTAGCCACACGCAAGGCAAGAACCCATCCCACCTGGCTCTCACTCCAACTTCACATCAGAGTCTTAATATACATACAAAATATATGTATATTTTGTATGTATATTAATATGCATACAAAATATACATGTATAATGTATACAAAATAATATATAATAATATATTATATAAATATACATACAAAATATATATGTATAATGTATATAAAATAATATATAATAATATATTATATAATAATACTATATATAATATTATATATAATATATTATATATTAATATATAATAATTAACATATATAATAAATAAGTATGTGCATAGCTTCTATTTCCTATCAGGCTCTCAGTAAATGCCAGGTCATTGGCAGGGAAAACATTTTATTCATTTTTATATCACTAGAAACTGCCAAATTCTTATAACTCTAAAAGATGCTGTATACTTATCATGGAATACTGGTGTGGCCTGAAATGTGGCCTGAAATGCTCAGGGTGTATCAGGGATTCACAGGTTCATGAATCTCCCAATATTCCACATCTTAAATCACAGGGTCGGGGCCAGAGTGATAGCACAGGGGGTAGGGTGTTTGCCTTGCAATCAGCTGATTCAAGTTCCGATCCCCGGCATCCCATATGGTACTCTGAGCACTGCCAGGAGTAATTCCTGAGCAAAAAACCAGGAATAATCCCTGAGCATCACCGGTGTGACCCAAAAAGAAAAAAAATCACAGGGCCCATGGGTATGTCATCTCCTCTCTAGAAGCTAGAAAAGGCAGGGGATGGGATTTCTCCTCTGCTGCTCCAGAAAGCAGCGGTTCTGAATCTAGCATTCTGACCTCCAGAATTGTAAATTAATTATGCCTGAACTGTGTTAAGCCATGCACTTGTGTGTGTGTTGGTTAACAGGAGCAATAGGGAAACCAATAGTAGATCATAGGCATGTTTTGATGATAAAAAGGGGGGTTAAGAAGCACTGGCCTGGAACTCTGTGGCTGTCTAGCCCTCTCAGGCATCTCCAGTCTCTGCACCCTGAAATTAGAGCTGCTTGTGAAAATGTTTTCATTTAATCACTGTTTCTTTTGGCTTAGAAAATAATATGTTTGTTGCCTCGTGTCTTTAAGATAGATGTTTATATTCACAGGGGCTTACTTCTTTAACGAGTTGGAATATTTGAATTTGAAACTTTTCAGTCTTCAAAGGGAGTGTTAATTTTGAGAACAAAGGTGCTGGGATAAGTGTGGGTGTTGAGGGGTGGGCAATTCTCCAAAGATTGGGGTTGATAACAGAAGCCTCCAGGCAGGGAATTGCTGTGAATGACAAAAGAAAATTTATGACAAAACTTCCCTTCCCTGTTAACAGGATTTGCTTGTGAGCAAGTTATAATTGAAAGGATTTTGATAGCTGGACTCCACCCCTTGCACTGATGTGATTTGGGAACCAACTTTGTGCCCATTTGGCAGGATGCCTGGTAGAATGGAAAATGTTACCTTCAGTAAATTCTTTCATTCTCTCCAATAAGTTCCTTCATGAAACGGGATGAAACTTATCTCTTGATCTGTCTTAGAAATGTTTTCCTATAAAGTCCAGAGTGATATTTCAGTGTGAGCCACTCACATCTGTCCTGTTTGGTTCTTCACACTCTCATCGCTGTTGAACAGAGCTCCCGGCACCAAGCACAGGAAGGTGAGGATCAAGTCAACCTACAAATTTTAGCACATATATTTTTCTGCAGCCACAATTCCAGACATCTAATTACAGTCAAGCCACTTGCTGACTTCCCCATCTCTTCTTTATCAACAGCCTTTAGAGGAACAACTGCCTCACATGTTAATATTGGCATCATCAGGAGAACAGAATTCATGACAAGAGACAGTGCCAATATTTGTGCAGCAACTAGAAAACGGAGAACACCAAAGAAAGCGTTGGACACTTCTACGATATAATTATCATTCCAGCTTAAAGACAAGGAAGCTGCAGCTTAAAGAGGTTAAGTTAATTGTTTCAAAACCCAGAGCTTATGAGCGTTAAGTCAGGATTCAAACGCAGGCTAGTCTGATTCCCTAAACACAGGCCAACTAATTTTGGCACCACAGAAGGTGAAAATCAAACTCTCTAATTTCTGGGTAAGAAGGACTGAGTCATTTACTTAGGTTCGAACTCACTCACCTGCCAAAGTGAAAATAAAAATAAGGAAAAAATTTTGAGGTCACCTGTCAAGCATGCTCAGACCAAGACTACTAGCAATGTGATTTAATAACAGAATAAGCATCCTGGAATCTCAGAGTACAGGCTAAACCCAGAACTGGATTTAAGGAATGGTGATCAGAGCATTTCCCCTAGCAAATAAAAAGATGGGCCTAGCTGTGGCCCGAACTAAATTTGAATATTCACATTGTCTTTTGATAGATTTGTGGTATATGAAAACAAGTTAAATTTATGTGTACCTTAGTTTCTTCATCTTGCACATGAAAATCAGAGCACATATCTTTTTAGGTTTATTATGAGGAGTAAAAAGTAAAAAGAAGTACAATATATGTACTAAAGTTGTAGGTATAAGATACATTGACACTATCCAGTAAAGAATAAAAGGAAATGCAGCCAGTGGCACCCTCTGTAAACCTGTTAACAGAGGTTTGGAAGGTGGCATTAAAGGCTCGGTTCTTAAAAGTCATCCTTTAAACAATATGGACTTTCCTCCAAAGACTAGAAATTGAACTCCCATTTGACCCAGCGATACCACTCCTGGGAATCTACTCTGGGAAGCCAAAAATACACAGCAGAAACACCATCCCTACGTTTATGTTCATAGCAGCATTATTCACAATAGCCAGAATTTGGAAGCAACCAGAGTGCCCGAAAATCGATGACTGGATAAAAAGCTTTGGTACATCTACACAATGGAATACTATGCAGCTGTTAGGAAAAATGAAGTTATAAAATTTGCCTACAAATGGATGGACATGGAGAAGATTATGTTGAGCGAAATTAGCCAGAAGGAGAGAGACAGATACAGAATGACTGCATTTATCTGCATGGCATAAATATATATGTACATATTATGATACCAATATCCAAGGTCAAGTGAAACATATATCAGGAGGTCTTGTCAAAGGTGGAAATTATCACAAACGTGTGAGAGTCAGAGTTTAGGTAAGACAGAAAATGGAACAGGGTGCTAATAATTGTTGAGGGTACTAATGCCAACTTGGAACTGAGCATTAAATAGAGTCAAAAGGATACACATGACAACCTTTTAATGTATGTTCTGTAATCCATAGTCTGGAAGGGAAGGAAAAGAGAAAGAGAGAGAAAGGGAAAGAAATAAAGAACATGCCGTGGAGGTGGGCTGGGGAAGGGGGGAGGGAACCGGGACGTTGGTGGTGGGAGATGGGCACTGGTGGAGGGACGGGTGCTGCAACACTGTATGACCAAAACCCAAATATGAACTTTTTAATTGTATATCTTTGTAATTTTAAAAATAAAAAAAATTAAAATAAAAAAAAAGAAAGTCATCCTGTGCCTCCACTCTCCTGACTCTCACTTTAGTGCTTAGAAGGGTTGAGCGGGTGGTGCAGAAGAGAGGGTGGGTGGCAAACTCAAGCCATACCTCTCTCCTTTTATTTTACAAAACCGAGTATCTCAGAAAGTGTCGGTTTTATGCCTTAAAAAAGACACAACTCTACATTCATCAAACAACCCCAAACCAGAAGAAGTCACATAAATGTATAAACTGCAAACCAACTCCCTCCCCAGTCTGTCTATCTACTATGAGTGTAATGATAGGAGCAGCTCGATAGAGCCTTCATTGTGTTCCTTACGTGCCTGGACTCCAAGAGCAGTTTGCAAATGGAGAGCTGAAAATGTTACATCTGGTCCTTTCCCCCCAATATCTTACCTAACTTCTTTGAAAAAATTACATCTAATTTTCAGACATAAATAACTCAGACAAGAACTAAAATGCATTTTACAGTGCACCAGTGAAAAAATAATGAACTTACTGCAGTCCCAATGCACCTAAGGCTTTCTGCATGCATTCCTTCAAACTCATAAAGTGTCATATTTATGGATCAACTATAACAGAATCTGAGTGAGTGGAACCATAAGTATTCAGGAACACAATTTAAAATAAAGGCAAAGTCTTAAAACTACAATGGCATTTTTGCTTTATAAATAACATTTTAGATATGCATATTAAAAATCTGAGGACTTACCTTCATAGTATAAAATTCGTTTTAATTTTTTATCATGAATCATAATGTTTTATTGATTTCCTCTTTATATATCCAGCGAATCATCTTCTTTCTGTTCTAGAAAGTATCATCATGTAATAATTGCTAACATTCAGTTAACTAAACACTATCAACTTAAAATATATCTTCACTTTTTTTAACTAAGGAACACTGAAACACTTTATTTTGATTTCTCATTTTCTGTTGCCTATTGTGTAGCATAAACATATTCTCTTTCCAGGAGCTATAAAAAGCAAAAGTAATTTAAAAAGCGTAATGGAGCAAAGTTGAATAAAAAAGGATTGTGAATAATAAGCAATTTCATGTTAGATATGGTCCTTTAAATGACCTATAATTGAGTTTAAAATGCCCTTCATATAGAACCTGCTAGGTTCAAGATCTGTATTTCAATATTTTAACATCTATAGTATTTTATTTTCCCTTTTGGTATGGATATTAAAGCTAGTAAAGACTAACTTATAATAAAGTGTCACAATCTTAAGACAAAAAATATTTTTGAAGTACTTTTTAGAACATAGTTAAGATTAGAACAACTCTGACCAGTTAAATGAATATATTTGGTTTCAGGACCTGGATGTAAGAATATATTTAGATGTAAAGTAAAATGTATGGAACCATTGTGACTATATTTTATACAGTGGGAAAATTACTGAGGAAAATAATATTTGAGCTGGGAGTGGGACATAAGCTCAGGGCTTATTTCTGGTGGTGATGAAACCAACATATGAAGAGTTGTTCTATGGTTGAGTGGGGTCCTCTGGTGTGCTCAGGGCTGGCGACCAGCCCTGTGACAGATGAATGAAGGGGGCCATAGGCTTGTTGGTAATCAATGGCAGTTTAATTCAAGCAAAAGTCAGTTAGTTATAGAGACATCATGAAGAGTGGGGATACGGGTTGACATATATGGGGTAAAATAGATAAATGTGAAGACCCTTCCTTCTAGGTCCTCTTCCAGAGGATTCACCTAAGGGCAGAATTCCATATAAGGCTACTGCACCTTAGATTCCTTCTAGGAGATCTGCCCATTCAAAGACCGATTCCATTTAGGGACATATAGCTTTCTCATTTCCTTTTCCTGTAACTTGTAACAATCATACTAAAAGTATTTCTCAATAACATTTCTAGTCATTTTGTACAAACACAGTAAGAGATACAGACTTTTATCTACACCCTGGATAAGTTTATGATGGTCACTCTGGACACATAGCAAAGGGTGGTTTCTCCTGGGGATATCTTGCTATGTGTCAAAGACTATGGTTCTCAGGCTAAGTTATTTTTTTTTCTAACCCAAATAGGGCTTTTACTCAGTCATTTCTTTGTGGGTCATGTTAAAGTTTGTTCCATGAGCATACTCTTAACTTATTGAACTTCTCTCCACTGTTGATGCCAGGGTAACTTCCTCACTGTTTGCCAATTTCTGCAGTGGGCCCCTTCACTTGGGGTGAAAGGTACTAAGATCAATCTGATAGCAACTGAGGTTTAAGTCAGGTAAATATGCCCAGGAGTAAATATCTCAAAGTGAAATTACTCTTAAATTACAAATGCATAGCATTAACTGTCTTTCTGAGTCGAGAAAGACCATTGCTCCAAAATAGAAATATGCAAAGGACATAAAAGAAAGAGAAAAGCACTATTTCCCTTACAATGCAAAATCCAAAGTCATAAAGAGATGTAAGTTCTTAAGTTGCTGTATCTGAATAGGAGATAATGTGGCTAACAGGTTGGAGAAGAAGAGGAGAGGTTCAAGTTAAACACAGAGGGTTGGGTGTGACCCAGTGGTAGAAGATGTGCCTTCAGGCGCACTGGAAGGGGTGCGATTCAATTAACCTAAACTCCCTGTAGGAGGAGAAAGGACAATCCACTGTTCACCCTGAAATGCCTAGGACTGTAATCCACAGTGTTGAGAATTTGTAACCAGTGTTAGCCACATGCAAATCAAGGCCCTTAAACCCTGGACTATTTATCCAGATACATGGACTATAATTTCATCCAAGACACTTTCATTGACTGCTCACTGCCTGCTAGTCCTAAGGAAGAAACAATAGACAGTCCAAATTCCAAAGTCAACAAAGAGGAAAGTCAGTGATTAGAAAAAAATAAAATTACTATATTTGTTTTCATGTATTCTGGGTGTCAAATAATGATTTAAGTTTTATAAATATCTACGATAAACACTATTATAGGATTAAAAAAAAACACATGTTTTAAAAATCTATGTATTTAATAGTACCTAAAGGTTGTGTACTATACCAATAAATTATAAAACATACATGATGAGGTGGAAATAAAAGATTAGAAAATTGACCCAGAAGAGAATATATAATCCTCAGTATTCTCATTAGACTACAAGCTTTATTCACTAAAATCTTTCACATAAGAAAATACTATTTCAAAAAAGAATCCAAGTATCCTTAAATAAGTCAACATGTCCAATGAAAAGATTTCTTTCTCTCCTATAATCACATTGTGTCCCAAGCAGATAGATTACAACTAATTTTTAGAGTAGTATTTAAAACTCCATCTACACAATTATCTACACAGACGAATTGCATTTCCTTGAAGTTTGCTATTAACAGATTGTCCAGCTATAATATTTCAGGCTCATTTTCACCAAACACAAGACATTTTTGTAAGCTGTATTTAGAACAGTGATACTAATATCTTATGTATCTCAATACTTTCCATGCTGTTATATTTGTTATCTGGCCCCAATGCTATCAACCACAGATGAAACATACTTGAAATTAGTAACACATGGAGGGTGTTTATCCTATGGAAAGTGGAGCAGAAGCACTAGTGTTTATTGCTATGACTTAAATAGAGAATTTTTAACATAATGTTACATGAAGTGGCAGACCTAGAATATACAGTAATTGAAGGAAGGATACATGGAAAAATAAACTGTGCTGATGTTATGTATTAGATTCCACAGTGGTCTTGGGACATGTCTGATGATCTTAATTCATTTAATGTACTGGAATGATCATTCTCTTGGGTTTATATCCTCTCAAAGTACATAATGCCAAGCTACTGGCTCAGACATTAAAAAGGAGCCTTGTAAAATGTTTCTTACAAAAATAAATAACTTGAGTATCCAAATATGTAAAAGTTAATTCTCAAGATCCGGCAAGTTTAAGATTCACATTCTTTAGGCATCAAAGAAACAGAGAATAAAACCTCTTTTTATGGTTGAGATGTAGGAATATAACCAGTATGCAATGTATAATAACCTCATGTGCTGTTAGAATAAATAGAAGGGACGAAGTAGAAGGTACTAAGATCACTATAGTCATCAGCCACTAAAGTTAAATACATTACCGGATTTTTAAATTGTGTGCATATTAGGTCACAGTTCATATTTTCAAGATTATGTGTTTTTGCTGCTTCCTCTAATTCCAGTTTGGGGGTGGAATTTGCCAACATCTGGAAAAACAAACAAAAAACCCATTTGTATTAGGTTCAACCTCTGTCCTGACAGATCAAGATTGGTTTACTTGCAACTTTTAATTTTCATGAGTGGATCAAACTAATTCTGCTAATAAATTGGATTGAACCATAGAATGTTTTTAAAAACTAAACACAAAAGAACAGTTACAAGCTCTAGCTTTCCTTCTCAGTGTTTAAACTTATCTAGGTCTATGGCTTATCCAGATAAGCTTTTATCAGGTAGATAAATAAATACTTTAGGAAGTGGGTGGTGCATGCCTGTGTGCACATGTGTGTGTATGTGTGTGTGTGTGTGGTGTGTCTCCTCTTAGGGCCTCAGGCTAAAAAGAAATAGAAATGAGTAAGTTTATTTTATATCTATATCATATTCTAATTCATGGCAGAACTAAGAAACATATACATTTCTCTATCATTCAATATCCACTATTTACCATGACCCTTAGGTAAAATCCATCTTCTCATTTGTATCCAACCACTTCTCCCTTTCTTAAAGCTATAATAAGAATATATAAACTTTTTCAAATCATTGGATGGCAGACTAAAGTCTCTCTGCTTATCATGAAAATGATAGGTAGAAAATGTTGTAGGGCTGTAGAACAACTGTCTCATTACCAACTATTAAAATTAAACATATTAAATGTAGTACATAGGAGACCTATTATAGAATAGTCCAGTTTACTTAAGTCAAATGCAGTTTTCATTGCCTGGGTTACAAGTTTTCAATAACAGAAGAAAGAACCCTAAATGATAATATGATTCTATAACACAGAACAAAGACCTACTGTCATCATTTGAATGAAGACTATCATATATGCAAAAGCACATATTTTAAATATTGTATTTAAAACATAGAGTACATTCAATCTGGCAGTTTCTCTTCAGGATAAAAGTGCTCAGCCGATATGTTTGTAAAGGTCATTCTGTATGTTTTCATATCTGTCAGACATATGGAGACATGTTCTCAGGTTTACTAACTCCCCGTGCAGGAGATCTGCTTCTCAAGAAGGCTTGTGAAATGTGTATAATATTTAAATCAAGCACAAGATATCATAACTGAAGATAATGAACCATAAACTTTGCATATGGTGTCTGCTGTTTAAACCCAGAATCTTGTGCTTGAACTTTCACAGCCCTGTTTATTCACCTCTTTATCTTCTATTCATCTGATTATGTTTGAATGTTTTTGTTATTGTAGCCAAGTATTGTAATGGTTGGGTTTTATTTGTACTGTTTTACTATCTATATTATAAATTAAATGAGCATCCTATTTCATTCAAGTAGATTTTGTCTTTAAGATGTAGAGAAGTGGGGCCGGAGCAATAGTCCAGCAGGTAGGGCGTTTGCCTTGCACGTGGCCGGCCTGTGCCTGCCTGGGTTCGATCCCGGCATCCCATATGGTCCCCCAAGCACCGCCAGGAGTAATTCCTGAATGCAGAGCCAGGAGTAACCCCTGAGCATTGCTGGGTGTAACCCAAAAATAAAGCAAAAAAAAAAAAATGTAGAGAAGTGTTAATGAACCTGGGTTTCTTAAAGCTGCAAATTTAACTTTGTGAAGAAACAACATGAAATTTCAAATGAACCACATTTATGCATGATGTTTAGCACATCACACATGTAACATGTGGAGATCAAGTTCTGGTTCCTTATTGACGATAGTATTAATGTGTCCCATTTATTTTTAAACAAACACCTTCTTCACATGGTTAATAGTATGTCCACTTAATAAAATATTCCTCTTAAGGATTTTTAATGCTTTAGGCTTTTAAATAAAAATATTTTAAATTTATTTTGTTTTATTAAGCCAAATAAAGTATTTATTTTAAGTATTTCAATATTTTAGTTTTTTAGATAAAATACCTTTCTTTAAAAAAATATGTGAAATGCATACATTGTTTTCAGAAACAGGCTACTCTACAAATGAAGCTTAACAAATCATGTGGAAGCAAAAAAAGTGATAATAATAAAAGTAATGTAAAAATACACAATAGTACAGTGGCAAACGCCCTTGCCTTGCATGTGGCTGATCCTAGTTCAAGCCACTGCACTCCATATGTTTCCCCCAAATCCAGTAGGCATGATCCCTGAACACAGACCTTCGAGTAAGCCCTGAGCACAGCCAAGTGTTGCCCCAAAACTAAAACAACAATCATTTAAATAGCATTGAGCTGAAATGTGTTATGTATTAGCTAAAAAGAGGTGCTTTCTCTGAGGAAGTCTTCCAAAATTGTTGATGGTATTAATAAAAATGATAAGTAGAAAATGTTGTAGGACTGTGGAACAACTGTCTCATTATCAGCGGCCTCCTACAAGTGGGGGAATGATTACTTGCTTAACTCTTCAGAATCCCAGTTTATAGCTCTAGCTTACCTTCTTCATGTCATCAGGGCACCTCTGAAGGTAGATTTTAAGTCACAAGAGAATTCCTCAGGTGTTTAGTGCTATAAAATTGAACATTAATTATTTTATTAATTTTTGGTTGGAAGCAATACCTGCCTGTATTCAAGGATTATTTCTGGTTCTGCACTTAAGGATCACTTTTGGTGGTACGCATGGGATCATATGAGTGCCAGGAATTGAAACCAGTAAGTGGTGTACAAGGCAAATATACTACCTGCTGTATATTGCTCCAGTCATGATAAAATTGAGTATTATTTAAAGAAAATATCATCTAGCACGAATTGTTTCACCCTTCTGGATTGTACCTGCTCATTGTACATAATGAATGTTAGAACTAGGTCAGAGTTTCTATTAAGGGTCGGAATAATGGCAGACCCACTAGAAATATAAAGTGACTTATAGAAAGAATAACATTTTTTTCAAAATAAAATAATTAATAAATTGAATTATACCATATAAAATACTAGAAAAGTCATAAGCAAATACAGAGTGACTCTTCAAAGAAGGCTTATAAAATAATGATATGAATTAAGGAGAAGACTCCTGAGAAATAAAGCTGAGCAAATTTACGGTAATCGTAGTTTGAGGTAAATTTGTGAACAAAGTAAGCACTGGACAATAATACTGAAACAAAATGAAAGCAGCTTTGAAAACCAATAAAATCTTCACTGGAACCAAAATATTGGTAAAGAGTTAAAATAACTAAAACTTTCACTTATTACTGGAGCTCTAAAAAATCAGAAATGCTTCAAAAAATTGGTCCTGTTTTCATGTTCTCTTATTTGCTTTCATTTTTTGCATTAACTATATTTTGGAATTAGCTTCCCTTCACATTCAAACAATTTTCTGTTATTGATAAAAGTGTTAGGATACAAGGGATTATGATTGAGGAAAATGTGCATCTTCAAACACTACATAAAAAGGACCAGTTTATTTGTTTTTGTTTTTGTTTTTTTTGCTTTTTTGGGTCACACCCAGCAGTGCTCAGGGGTTTCTCCTGGCTCTGCACTCAGGAATTACTCTTGGAGAAAAAGCACCAGTTTTAAGCCTGGCATTAAGTATTGCATTTGCATATTAAATAGAACAGGGGCTTGGGGAGATATCAGGGTATGCTGGTGGGTGCCCCAGCAAAATCTGGGAGCAGGGTGTAGGGGCTCCCCTTCAGGGAATCGGTAGCCAACAGGTGGAGAAAGGCATGAGAATCCAGAAAAGTTTCAAAATGCTTTACTTGCACAGGTTCCGTGTAAGTAAATCAGCAATAGGAAAACCCTGAACTTAGGGTTCCCAGCTGAGCCCTGGTCATGTGTGGGTCAAGATGGCTGCAGACATGTGTTAAGGCTCTGTAGAGAGGAGACAGCAAAGAGGCATGAAAGAGAGCATGAAAGAGAGCACCAAAAAAGGGTCAGCAAAGAAATCAGACTACAGTTTTTATATCACTGCAGCACACACTGTCCACTCCAACAGAAAGCAGTCAGAGTCAAATCCCTCAGGTAATTTCTCCCAGGACCTCACCTAGGACCTTTGAGATGTTAATGTTGCCCACCCAAGATCTGCCTTGGAAGTGACCCTGCAGGGTAGAGTGGAGGAGGGGCATCTCAGATGAACTGTATCTCAGAATACAAAGGCATGCATCTGCACCAAGGAATATTCTATAGCCAGGTATATACTTCTCCAAGCCTTCAAAGAGTCTCATCTTTAGTTCATGGTTGTTCTGTAAATTAGCCTCAGAGTTATCAGAGAGCCATGCTTGCTGCTTGGAAGCAAACAGCATTTCTCTCCGGTCTAATCAGTTAGAGATCAAACATGGCCAGGCAGATACATGGGAAAGATCTAGGTAGTCCCACAGTGATTGTGGCAGCATGAAAGAATATTTATACCAGCCAGTATAGAATACAAGGTCGAGATGAACTACCACATTCAAACTGTCCTCCTATTTACAAAGTGACTTGCAGGAGGCAACAAAGGGCCAGATTCAGCAGTGTACTGCAACAGGGAGACCCTGTAGTGAGTAGTGTTTGTCTTGCATGAGACTAACCTGGGTTTGATCCCCAGAACTCCACATGTTCCCCAGAGCACTGCCAGGCTCAGCCCTCCCTGAGTACAGATTTAGGATTAAGCCCTGATTGCATGTGGCCCACAAATAAAAAAAAAAGAAAAAAAAAAAAAAGAAAGAGGGGCAGAAAGGAAGAATGAGAGAGGGAGAGAAGACAGATGATGATGGGAAGAAAGAAAGAAAGAAAGAAAGAAAGAAAGAAAGAAAGAAAGAAAGAAAGAAAGAAAGAGAGAGAGAGAGAGAGAGAGAGAAAGAAAGAAAGAAAGAAAGAAAGAAAGAAAGAAAGAAAGAAAGAAAGAAAGAAAGAAAGAAAGAAAGAAAGAAAGAAAGAAAGAAAGAAAGAAAGAAAGAAAGAAAGAAAGAAAGAAAAAGAAAGAAAGAAAGAAAGAAAGAAAGAAAGAAAGAAAGAAAGAAAGAAAGAAAGAAAGAAAGAAAGAAAGAAAGAAAGAAAGAAAAAAGAAAAGGAGGGAAGGAGAGGAAGACAGGCAAAAGAAAGAGAAGAAATAAAGAAAGGGAGAAAGGAAGAAAGGAAGAGAAAAAGAAAACTCATAAACATGACAATTTTTAATTAGACAAGATCATTTAGTATGTGAAAAGTATTATTTTAGTTTTACTACAAGTCAGCATATGATCTTATTTAGAGCAAATATCTGAGGAGGGGAGCAAATAAAACGGAAATAAATCTTTCTATGATTGATGAGGCTATTCATCTGAATCCCAAACACAAATGAAGATCAAATTCCGGTTTCCTTAAACACATTTAAGAGGCTGAGATTAAATGAAGACTGAATCTATAAACTACTAGCTGAACATGGGCACTTACGTTTGCATTCAGTCTTCCAAGGTTTTGAGTATATAAAGAAAAACA
>JAJIBD010001765.1:0-70065 GCA_021461705.1 Cryptotis parvus | reverse complement strand
CTTTGTGTCCTCTTTTATCTCTTGGAGCAGTGTCTTGTAGTTTTCTTTATACAGGTCCTTTACACACTTGGGTAAGTTGATTCCTAGGTATTTGATTTTCTGTGGCACAATTGTGAATGGAATTGTTTCCTTAATATCCCTTTCTTCTCTTTCGTTATTTGTATATAGGAAAGCCACCGACTTTTGCGTGTTGATTTTGTATCCTGCCACTCTACTATATGTGTCTATTTTTTTCTAGGAGTTTTTTGGTAGAGAGTTTAGGGGTTCTCTAGGTATAATATCATGTCATCTGCAAATAATGATAGCTTGACTTCTTCCTTGCCTATCTGGATGCCCTTGATGTCCTTTTTCTTCTCTGATTGCTATGGCAAGTACTTCCAGTACTATATTGAATAAAAGAGGTGAGAGTGGGCAACCTTGTCTTGTCCCAGATCTCAGGGGGGAAGGCTTTCAACTTTTCCCCATTGAGAATGATGCTCGCTGTGGGCTTTTGGTAGATGGCTGTAACTATCTTGAGGAAATTCCCTTCAATTCCCCATTTTCTGGAGGGTTTTAATCATGAACGGGTGCTGGATCTTGTCAAATGCTTTCTCTGCGTCTATTGATAGGGATCATATGGTTTTTATTTTTCTCTTATTGATATGATGTATTATGTTGATTGACTTGCGAATGTTGAACCATCCTTGCATACCCGGGATGAATCCTACTTGGTCATGATGTGGATGGACATGGAGAAGATTATGTTGAGCGAAATTAGCCAGAAGGAGAGAGACAGATACAGAATGACTGCATTTATCTGCATAACATAAATATATAGGTACATATTATGATACCAATATCCAAGGTCAAGTGAAACATATATCAGGAGGTCCTGTCAAAGGTGGAAATTATCACAAACGTGTGGGATTCAGAGGCTAGGTAAGACAGAAATGGAACAGTGTGCTAACAATTGTTGAGGGTACTAATGCCAACCTCGAACTGAGCATTAAATAGAGGCAAAAAGATACACATGACAACCCTTTAATGTATGTTCTGTAATCCATAGTCTGGAGGGGAAGGAAAAGAGAAAGAGAGAGAAATGGAAAGAAATCAAGAACCTGCCATGGAGCAGGGTTGGGGGTGGGGAGGGAACCGGGGACGTTGGTGGTGGGAGATGGGCACTGGTGGTGGGATGGGTGCTGCAACACTATTTGACCAAAACCCAAATATGAACTTTTTAATTGTATATCTTTGTAATTTAAAAAAAAAAAAATAAAAAAAAAAATAAAATAAAGTGCTATGTCAATTTAAAACTGGAAAATGTAAAAATATTAAATACACCACTGGAAAATAATTAAAAAACTGGTATTAATGTCACTTGTTTATCTTATTCCATTCTGTACAGCTGAAATTATTTCTGGTTTTGATTTTTGCTTTTTTGATCACATCTAGCAATCCTCAGGGTTTACTCTCGGTTCTGGACTCAGGAATCACTCCTGGTGGGGCTCAGAGGATAATATGGGATGCTGGGGATTGAACACCCTCCCCACTGTGCTATCACTCTGACCCCTATTTTTAAAAATATCCTTTTTATTCCTCCATTTCTTAAGCCCTCAAGATTAGCTACAGTACTAATCAATACAAGTGATTCCAATTTGTTATTGGAATCACTTGGGAATCACTTTGGGAAGTGATCCAATTTGTCATTGGAATCACTTGGAACATTAAAAAGTTACTCAACATCTGAGTCCCATCTATGGCTATCATGATTTAAATGTAGGTGCTATCTTGAGATTATGGGAAAAAAAAGTCTCCCCCCAGCTATATCTAACACACAGTCTGAAACTCAGTCATAGATAGCTTTGTAATTTCACATGACTAAATTATAAAACAACAACGGAGAATTTGTAATTTAACTCTGCAATTTGTATAAATTTCTCTTTAAAATATAATGACCTTCCTTTCATTTTCCTGCATTATTAATATTAGTGGTTATTTGCTGAGAGGTAAGAGTGTCTTCTACTAAACATTAAAGTGCAAAACTAACATTACAACATATTTAGATTATAGGTATTATTTAAGCATACAAATTAATATTTTTATTTTTCAAAAGACTAGGAAAATAATGCTAAAATATTTTGCATTTTAAAACATTTGTACCATAAATATAGGATAGAGAATAAATTTATACACAATAATCACCTGCAGGGATAGACTCTCACACCAGCAACTTCTAAGGAACACAGAATAAAAAATGCACTGTTTGCATTTCCTGGACATGAAATAAGTTTAAACCTAAGAAAAATGAGTTGCTCAGTTTTTACCTGTTTTTTTCTGCAGAGAATGCTTACTGAAAATGACCTCCCTCTATAAACACACGTTATTTTTTAAAAAATCAAATTTATACAGTATTTATTATATTGATCATTACACATTATTTTTTGTGCAGGGTGAGTGTGGTCACTACATTATTATTTTTCATTTTGAACTTACTGATTTTCTGCCAGTGCCTTCTAGATCAGTTTTAAAAATAAAGAGTTGTTATAATCATTGATTTATATCTTTTCTAGAAGATAGCTTTGCAATGAAAACCATTTTATCAGTCAGATCAATAAAGCTTTTATGTTGTGGTCATATTAACTTCAAAGCATCTTAGAGATTCCTGTTCATTAGAACATTTTTTAAATTTTAAGATATTATTTATATAAGAAAATAAACATGGTCAATCAGTTGTTCAAGATCAATTTCAAAGTTCATTTTGTCATTTTCAAAATTGCCTTTAAGAAATATTTAAGTTTTGTTTCCTATGCCCTATAAGCTCAGGAAATAAAATGGAACATATGAGCTAATCATTCATATGTACAATTGCGGGAAAATTAGAAATAACTCAATGATTTGAAATGTGAAATTACAACACTAACATAAAATTCTAACATAATTTAGCAGATATGTTGCTATTTATTGATACCATCCATTAAGAAAAATATTTAAAATTAATTACTTTAATTGGGCATTTTACTGCCACAAATTGCTGACTTTCATTAATAATTGAATATATTATCTATTTAGACCTATACTTTAATGTAGAATTTTAATAAGCATATCACTGTATCACTGTCTTCCCGTTCATCATCGATTTGCTCAAGCGGGCCCCAGTAACATCTCCATATGTCCTGCCTCATGCTAGTAGAGCCCAAGGGCATCTGCTTGCTCCAGGAACATAAAGAGCCTCAATCCATTCCGGAATGAGGTCTATAATTGTTACTGGTATTTGGCATATCAAATACAACACGGGTAGCTTGCCAGTCTCTGCTGTGTAGGTAGCATACTCTTGTAGTCAGACAAGTAGACAATTCTTTATTGTGACTTCTTCTACTTATATATTACAGTAATAAGCATAATTTAAGGAAATATGAACTAAGAGTAGGAAATGGTGAAGTATGATTTGACCATCGTTCTAACATAGAACATCCTTCTAACATTTCTTTGGGAAGGCTGTTTAAGATTTCCAAACAACAATTCCTGTAATTTTTGGTAAGTGGTGTAGAAGGTGTCAGAAACCAATACCTGCATTATTAAAATGAATATTAAAATGAATATACAGCCATAAACGTTGTGCAGAGATGCATGAGTTAACTACTGTGAAAAAAGGTGACCAACAATAGGATTAATCAGATCCTGTAGCATTTCACAGTGCAGACTAAATTACATACTCTTGGGGATTGAAGGGATGCTGTCTTGTTCACTCTCTTTTGCACTGTCTTCTCATTGTTCTCACTGCATATCAAGGATATTTGACATGAGAATCAAGTACTTGAAGGCTCATTATGTTTTCTTTAAGAATTTACTTTTATGTTTATAGTTATTTTAAGCAATTACTTTGGTTGGAAACAAACCTGGCTGCAATTACTTGCCCAGAATAATATCTTTTGCATATGCTTCTCTTGCTTCTGCTCAGGGTTGGGAGACTGTTTGCTAATATATGAGACTTTTCAGTGTACTGATTACAAATTGGGATTTAGAAGTAGGTGTGCAGAAATCCAGAACAAGTGCATTAGCACTCCCCAAATAGCTGCTTCTTCTTTTTTTTTTTTTTTTGCTTTTTGGGTCACACCCGGGATGCTCAGGGGTTACTACTCTCGGTGCTCGGGGGACCATATGGGATGCTGGAGATCGAACCGGGCCGGCATGGGCCAGTCGCGTGCAGGCAAACACCCTACCCATTGGGCTATCTCCCGGCCCCACTTCTTCTTAAAAAAGAAACTACTACATAGGTCTATATTAACCCAGGCACAGATACACATGACTTTAATATTATTTCACTTTCAGTTTCTTATTAAAAGCAGCAATTCTGCTCCATTTTTAGTGGAAATATTACAAAGCGAAAAGTTTGGCTGAGTAATAGCACAGTGTGTAGGGCCTTGCCTTGCATGCAGGCGACCTGGGTTCAATCTTCGGCATCCCATATAGTCCCCTGAGCACTGCCAGGAGTAATTCCTGAGTGCAGGCAGAGCCAGGAGTAATCCCTGAGCATCACCAGGTGTGACTGAAAAAAGAAAAAAAAAGGTGAAAAATCTGGTCTCACACTACTATTTAATATCAAAAGAAAAATAAAGTTTAAATTAAATGTTACAATATTTTCACTTTTGCTTTAAATTGCTTTCATGTACACTTCTTAGAAGAACATAAATAGGGGTTTAGGAGATAATACATATTTAAGGCACTTTTTTTCCTAGCTAACCCCCAGTTCAAATTCCTGGCACAATGTATGCTACCCTGAACATAGAGTCAGGAATAACTTTTGGACACCATTGGGTGTGAAACACCCTAAAAAAGCATATTTATGTGTTAAAGCCTTTATCATACCTTTATCAATGTCTAGGCATTAGGATATTCAAGCACAAATGCTAAAGTAATCATATAAGACTTGAGTGATCATATTTACCTTTTTTCATGTTATTTAAAATTATTTACTCCTTTCTGACTTTAACACATATGTCTTCCAGTGAATTCTACTTATTTCATTTTAAATTCTAGTGTAGTCTGACCTTTCATTTTAACATTCAGTCATCTGCTGAAGAAATCTAGCTTGATGATTGTTTTACTGAGGATATGCCTCATGAACTGCCAAATCATTTTAATGTGGTGTTATTCTGCATTTAATCATTTCAAATATATTAAACTTATCAGCATAGTTCCTTAGATTGTCATTAAAAGACTTTAAAGTAGCTCAGGACTGCAATATCTTCACATTGCTCTATCTGGGTAAACATTAAAAGTAACCATTACATTAAGCTTTGCCCATTAGATTAATATAGAATATGCTTCAAAGACATAATTTATTTGCTCACCAGAGTTCAAAAACTCTTTGATTTAACTTTGATTTTTGCTCTATTTAGTACCCAAAACTTAATCTCTTATCAGTGACATTGCATAAAGTTGAAAATAAGGAAATTGTAAAAGAATCATGCTTGAACGAGAAAATAATCCTTAAATTTCCAAAGGACTTTCTAGTAGGAAAACAATTCTTAGTGAGCATTGGCAGCATCCCACCATAAAAGTAATAGCTGAATTCAAAATTTAAAAACAAGCTAATAATTTTTTTTAAAAGCTAGATTCTCTTTACAAAAGCAGTTATTCTTAATTTTTACTTCCACTCAAAGTCTATATTCAGACAAGTGGATTCTCCTCACACAGAAACCTCTGAAAAGGGTATAAATCAGTGTCTCAGTGGACCAGGCCTTGAGGGAATTCACTCATCATTCGCACTACCAATTTGCAACTATCCTTTCAAAAATGTACCTTCTTGTTTCCTTTTTTTTTTTAAATAAACTATGGCATGTGACCATGCAGGCAATACCATTACTTTACAAATGTATGTGCACCATCTCCCGGGCGTAGATTAGGTCCCAATAAATCCTTCTCCTAGTGTGTCACTATGTCACCTGATCAATCAGCCTGAAGGCAGCATTCATATCTTCCTAACCTTTGCAGTTATGGTATGATATGTTTTTATCTAATTCATGTTCATTTTCTTTTTAATTTTAAATGCATCAGGATGAAGAGAATATATTGGAGGCAGTGATTTTGTAGTTTAGCTTATACTCTATAATACTAGAGTATTATAATACAAGGATGTCTCACACTCTAGTTTATAATACCTCTTCCACTTCCTGTTTAGGCAAGATTGAGTCTAATCTCTCTCTCTCTCTCTCTCTCTCTCTCTCTCCTATTTTAACTTTATTGAGTGAAGCTCTCCCTTACCTATGTAATTCTGACTCTGATCTATGTATAGAAGATCTATGTTGATTCCTGGAACAATCGCTCTCAAACAAAAAATCTGCTAAGGAGCGTAATCACTTGCATCACTTGTCTTCCCATTGTTCATCGTTATACTCGAGTAGGTGCCAGTAATGTCTCCATTCGTTGGAAATGAGGTCCATTATTGTTACTGTTTTTAGCATATTGAATAAAACCACGGGTAACTTGCCAGGCTCTGCCGTGACTCTGGGTTCACCCAAGGGGGCCCAATCTTTTTTATGTCAGACCATCAACCATCCAGGGTCCACGGGCAGAGCCCTGGGTGTAGACAAGCCTGTCTCCTGTCTGCCACCTGCCAATGCAGCTGGGCACTGCAGCCACACCTGCAACACCTCAAGTGTCATTTAGTGATCAAATAACAAGGTAAATTAGAAAATTCAGAAAAAGAGCCAAACTAATAGTATAGCAGGTAGGGAGCTTACTTCGCATACAGCTCACCGAGATTTGATTGCTGGAAATCTATTTAGTCCCTCAAACTCCGCTGGGGGTGATCCCTGAGCATGGAGTCAGGGGTAAGTCCTGAGCATTGCCAGGTGCACCTCCTCCCCACCCCCACAATAAAGAGTCTAATAAATAGCAACAACACTAAAACATGAGTGTCTTTTTATAATTAAGAAATTATGAATCTGCACATTCAGTTTTGAAGACCTACATACATTTTTTTCCTCATAATGAACTTCTGGAACAAATGATATATAGAAAAAATGGTACTGTAGTTGTTAATTCTTAAAATTTCTCTCTTCTTGTCTAATCCCATAATTGAATTTTCTATTCCAACTGTGATATAACACATATAGTAAACTGATAGTAAAAAGTCTTTCCTCGCCATCCCCCCTTTACCTACTAGAATTCCAACTATTTAAATGAAGTAATGGAATGAACATTAAGTCATGGGACACGCTGAGTGAAAGAATAATGAAGAGAAACCTGATGCAGAGTGTGACAGTTCCTTCTCAGGGAAGGAAGTGGGGTTTCCGCACGATTGGCAGGAGAGAGATCTCTACAGGCTCTCTGGTCATTTGTCTTTTTCTGGGTCTACTTGCTTATCTGTTGACTTCTCTATAACCAACTCTGTCTGGGGCCCACTAGTATCTCTCACTACTTTTCTCCCAATACCTTATTTATCTTTTCATTATGGAAAATAACAATAAGGTTTTATTACACAAATACGCAGAGACAAAACCTGAAGGGGCTTCAGGCTTACTCCTGTGCCATCCTCGGGAACGATATGTGGTGCAGGTCACCCACATGCAAGGCAAGAATCTTCAATACTGTGCTAGCTCTCTGGATCCTTAATATTTTTAATGTGCATTTTCTTCAGGGGAAGAAAAGACTCAAAAATTTCAGTATATCAATAGGAAAGATAAAAGAATAATATTATCTCTGCTTCCA
Organism: Cryptotis parvus; assembly: GCA_021461705.1. Lineage (NCBI taxonomy): Eukaryota > Metazoa > Chordata > Mammalia > Eulipotyphla > Soricidae > Cryptotis > Cryptotis parvus. The sequence continues at coordinate 62,373 of JAJIBD010001765.1, read as the reverse complement.
AGAAATTTCTGGACTAGTCAGTGGCTAGAATAGCACTCTCATTGTGGGTTATTAAAGACCTCTATGCCTCCCACACCAGGACACAACTGGAAATCAGGGAAAGCTGTGTAAGGGTGTTTGGGGGTCATGTTGGAAGAACATGGGGACAAGTGAGAGGAGGGGGAGACACAGAAAAGACAAAAGGATGGGGCCGGAGCAATAGCCAGAGGGCAGGGCATTTGCCTTGCACGCGGCCGACCTGTGCTGGCCTGGGTTCGATCCCCGGCATCCCATATGGTTCCCTGAGCACCGCCAGGAGTAATTCCTGAGTGCAGAGCCAGGAGTAACCCCTGAGCATCGCGGGTGTGATCCAAAAAAGAAAAAAAAAGACAAAAGGCATCCTTTCTCAGAAGGGAAACATGGTGCTTAGAAGTGAAGTCTAAACACTGGCTTAGAAGTGAAATCTCAAGTTTGTTCTCTGACACCATCTCATGTGTTACGTACAATCCTGGCATCTCTGCATTTTGAACTGGGTAAGTCCATTGCCTATCATCCCTGACACCTTGATTAGGTGACATAGTTAATATTCTAGTACATGTCTATTATGTAGTAATAATTTTAAGTTGAACTGAAGAGATAATCTTTTATAATAATGATTAATACCTTTCATATTGTTATCACGAAAGTAGATTATCCTGTGCTGGTGAGTTCTTTAGAATTGCATGAAAGATTTGCATATAAAACTCAGAAGATGGAAAGTTGGTTTATTACACAGATGGTTCCAGGTCCATCACTAGATGAGCAGGCCTCTCTTACACCCATGAATGATGTCCTGGTCCTGCCCTAGCAGTGCCTAGTCAGTGTATGACTTCTCTGTCCTCTCCCATGCAGTCAATGTACCTCCTATGAACGATGGGCCACGCCCCATCTCTTCACTGCTCTCTACCCCATGTATTCTTTCCCCAAGGTGGCCATGACCCCCGCCCCCTCATGTACTAGATCCCTGTGCTCCATACTGTTGCTGGACCTCCCAGCTGTACCCCAACAGTTCCTGTTGCCTAGTCCCAGGTTTCCTACTCTGGCCACCACTATATACACATATGTGAGAGTCCTGGATTCAGCAATTTACCCCCTCCAGAACATCCAAGTCCTGCCTGTACCTGAGCTATCCTGAGGATCAGAGCCCTGCCTGCACCTGAGTTGTCCTGGCCCACCCTGTGCTAAGCTCTGAACTGGCACATGCAGCCCTACCTGAACTGAGGTCCCATGGAGAGAGAGAGAGAGGTGGGTCCAGAGAGTTCAGGTTCTGAAAAATGTTGGAAAGTGAGCCAGAGTTGGCTGGTGGTTGGGACCTTTTATCTGTAGCCAAATCCTGCCTCCAGCCATCCCATTGTATGTCCTAATTGGCTACTTGTTTCAGTGGCAGAGATTTAAAGTGACCTGGCATGCTACACATCAACCTCCTGTAACAATATTATATATTTTTATTTTATATTATGTTCTCTTAATTTATGATTAATATGTATATAAGTCAGGTAAGAGCCAGCCTCAATTGGTCCAGGATTGCTTGTTTCATGAATCCTGCTTGATTCTGTTTAACTGATAGACCAAAACACACGTGTTTCTTTTTTCCCTTATTTTGTGTGTCTCCTTTGCCTTATGAAATGAACTTGCCTGTTGAGAGAAAGCAGGAGGAAGTTTAGATGCCCAGCCCTTGGCACTGAGGCCCCCTAAGGGTAGTTCTGTCTCCCTCTCATCTTACTTCACTACATTTTCTTCCCTGAATCTATTTATTCTCCCTCCTGGCTCTCATCTCCTTATTCTCCCTCCCCACAGCTTCTATCACTGTGTACAATAACCAACATGTGCTGTGGAACTTCAACTTCTTTTAAGTCATAAACTTCTATTTTTTTTCTCTCTTAATGCTGAAGAATATCTTCTGATGGTAACTTTATAGGCTTAAAATGAAAACTGTCCATGGGATTTTCACCCCACCCCAGGTGAGTGTCTCCAGGCCTTTCAATCATTAGCATTACTGTCTGTCAACAGTGTTGAGACCCAAACAAAACAACCACTTCTGCTTAAAAAAGCAAAGCTTATAGTATCAATTTCACTTCTAAACTTGGGAAAGTTCCAAAGGGCATTATTTGATTTTATTTCTGTTTCACTCATGAACCTAGAATAAAAATGGGGAAAAAAATCTGAAATCTCTTCAATTTAGTAAGAATAAAAGTTCCACAAATGGTAGAGAGAAACTTGTTACATTTTTGATATTACTCTCAAATTGAATCACACATTATCTACTCTGGATTCAGGTAACTTTAGAGAAATATTTAATACTTAGAATACTGTGAACACAGACTACAAATAGAAGAGACACATGTTTGGCCAATGAAAGAGATAGAAATCTATGAACAGACAAATGCAAGGGACACCAATGAGGATAGTGGCGGTGAGCAGGAGGCTGCCCTGCATTTGTCCCTGTTCCTTTAGTGAAGGCTAAGGCAGTGCTTCCTACACTTTCCTACTTGGGACCTCTTTTTCTCCTAAAAGGTTTTTGCATGACACCTTGTACATGAGAATAGAAAATTAGTTTATACACAGTGGCAATATGTCTCAGTTCACTGTAACACTGTAGTCCCATTGTTCATCGATTTCCTCGAGTGGGCACTAGTAACATCTCCATTAGTCCTGTCACAAGCAAGTATAACCCAAGGGCATCTACTTGCTACAGGGACAGGAGGAGCCCGAAACCATTCTTCAGGTTATGGAACTGAGGTCCATAATAGTTACTAGTCTTTGGCATAAAAAGTAAATAAAACACGGTAGCTTGCCAGGCTTTACCGTGTAGGTGGTATAGTCTCAGTAGAAGGCTCTCAACCCGAGCATTTACTGATGAAACTTAAAGGAGGAACTATGGAGTCTGGATGTTGAGAATGACTAACTTCATGAAGTGTGGTTTGCTCTGGCTTCTTGCCAGGCTTACTGGTATCAGTTAAAACATGTCTAGAACTGTTTAACTATATATAAATGTGAAAGAAATTGGGAAGAACCTTATGCAAAATTCAGTATCCTATAAAAATATTGGGCGGCCGCAAAGTGGGCGTTCGCCAAGGGATATGTGGGTCAGCGTGGGTGGGTCTCTCTCTTCCGGGGCAACTGGCATGGAGGCGGAGGAAAGGGCAGGGCCCAAAACTCCACCCCAAGTCTGGCCAGCATGGTCTCTCCCCCCGCTCATGAGAGCAAACCCTTGGAGCAGTGTTGTACTCGGCCAGGGGATGGCGAGCCCCTTTCCGGAGGTCAGCTCCATGGGTTGCTTCCACGTGGGGCCCGCCAAGCAGTGCAGCTGTGGGTCTGAAGTGGATAGGTCTGGATCTCTTCCGGGGTTGCAAATTAGCTGAATCTGGCGTGGGTGGGTCTCTCTCGTCTCAGTTACTTCTTTTATAATATTTCTTTCCATACCATTTGAGCCCATTTCAAGCAGTTTTAGGACTTTGGAGTGAAAGCATTTGCACATTTTCCAGGCTGTTCTTACTCCAAGGGTCCTGTGAGCAAAGGAGCTGGGAGAAGTTATCAAACTAGACTCTGCCCGACTGAATTAAAAAAAAAAAAAAACCCTAACGTTATGAAATAAATCTTTCAGAGCAAACCTTTATTTGGTTGGTCCCAAAAAAAAAAAAAGCAGGATGTTTTATAGATATAAATTAACAAGAGTGAAACAAAATTGTGTAGAGAAAAGAATGAGAAAACACTAGCAAAGGAATAGATAGGTTTCAAAAAAATTGATATAGAAAAGAACAATTTTAAAGCTAAGAGTATCACTGTATCACTGTCTTCCTGTTCATCATCGATTTGCTTCGAGCGGGCCCCAGTAACATCTCCATATGTCCTGTCTCATGCTAGTAGAGCCCAAGGCATCTGCTTGCTCCAGGAACATAAAGAGCCTCAATCCATTCCGGAATGAGTCTATAATTGTTACTGGTATTTGGCATATATATCAAATACAACACGGGTAGCTTGCCAGGCTCTGCCGTGCAGGTAGCATACTCTTGTAGGCATCTCTAAGTCCAGCATTTATTGATGCGAGCCAAGCACTGATAGGCTGGTCTGCTGGGTGGAGGTCTGACGAGAGAGAGTCCGGATGTGGAAAATGGAGGCCCTCATGGAGTGGGGGGTTGTCTGGCTTGTTGCGAGGCTCTGCTGGGATGGTTGGCCAGGACTAGAACCCACCATCCCTCCCGGGCGCCTCGTGAGCAGCTGGTCACAGGGAGAGTCAGTAGCAGCTCTGCCCCATGTCTGCGAGTCTCTGGACCGGCATACCTGAGCCGGATTTAAGAAAGACTGCTGCAGGGTGGAACTCGATGAGCCAGGCGCTGATAGGCTGGTCTGCGGGGTGGAGGTCTGACGAGAGAGAAGTCCGGATGTGGAAAATGGAGGCTAAGAGTAAACATTTAAATAACTAAAAGCACACAGTAAAGATACCTGGAAAAACAAGAAAATTTACCACAAATAAAGGACAGTAACAACAAAGAAAAATCATAAAGCTACCAGAACAAAAACACTTTAGTCATAACAGAGTCAAACCTATCAGTATTCTTCTGCCATAACCTTCCTATCTATATTGGAAGACAAATTGTTGTCAAGTTTAAGTTTTATACCAAGCCAAAGTATCTGTATAGTTTTTCTATTGCTGATGTGACAAATTACTATGGACTCAGCAGTTTAATAACCATTCAGTACCCTACAGTTCTTTAAAGAGTGTAATGTGAGTCTCACTGAGCTAAAAACCAGGAGTCAGCAGGCATCCATGTGCCTCTCAGTCTAGAAATTGCATTGGGGTGCAATTTCACTTGAGAGAATGCACTGCACTTCCTTTTCAGCCTCTAGAGGAAACCTGTGTGCCTTGGCCAGAACCGCTTTGCTAGATTCTTTGAATCCAGCAACAAAGGTAGCACTCTATCCCAACATGCATCTCCACAGCTCTCTTACCTCCCACCTCCCTTCCCTCTTATAAACACTTTACTAGAGGGCACCCAACTGCAAAATGCAAAATTCTACATATCATTTGGCATCAACTGGTTAGCAAGACTAATTTAACCGGAAGGTTTAATACCCCTTTGTCCAGTATTGCATTATAGTCATATTTTTTTGTTTGTTTGTTTTTGATCATAGGTTTCATCAGAAAATATTGCAGAAGACTCTTGAAGGGTATTTCTGTTCCTAAAATATTATCTTTTAAGAAAGGGTTTTAAGGATACGTTCACATATTAAAATTATTATTAACAACTGTATCACTGCATCACTGTCTTCCCATTGTTCATCGATTTGCTCAAGTGGGCACCAGTAACATCTCCGTATGTCCTGTCACAAGCAAGTGTAACCCAATGACTTCTGTCTGCTCCAGGGACAGGAGGAGTCTCAAACCATTCTTCAGGTCATGGAATGGAGGTCCATAATTGTTACTAGTTTTTGGCATAATAAATAAAACACGGGTAGCTTGCCAGGCTCTGCAGTATAGGTGGTATACCTCAATAGAAGGCTCTCATCTCGAGCATGTACTGATGAAACTTAAAGGGGAGGAGTAATTCCTGAGCGCAGAGCCAGGAGTAATCCTTGAGCTTTGCCAGTATGACCCAAAAAGCAAAAAAAAAAAAAAAAGTAACTACAATTATCAAGTATAGATAATGGTAGATTTAGATAATGCTGATTTTAAGATAAGGTCCTTCCCAGGAACTTTCACATTTATACATTGTATTAACAATAACAGACATTCAATTGATTTAAAGAAGTTTTTCAGAAAATAATTTTATAAGAAAGATCTTTGGTATAGAAAGGCTAAATTTCTTGAGACAAATTTTTTTAGAAAATGTTCAAATAATTTTTATAAAGTGATGGTAACATTGGTGTTTATTTAGGATGAATTCAGAACGACTGAAAGTAAAGTAATGCACAATAGCAGTATATTGAAGTAAATAAAATATTTAGATTCCATTTTATTAAGACTGAAACAGTTAAGCAAATAATATGAAGATTGCATATACTTCTCAAACTAGTACAATTAACATAGAAAACAAACTCCATCTCTCAGCAGTAACACAGGTTACTCAATGTGCACTCTGAGGCAGGTCTGTGAGGAGACTCCAAACTTAATCTCTTGGGCTGGAGCGACAGTCCAGCGGGTAGGGCATTTGCCTCAAACATGGCCCATCCGATTTTGATGCCAGCATCCCATATGGTCCCCTGAGCACCGCCAGGAGTAATTCCTGAGTGCAGAGCCAGGAGAAACCTCTGAGCATTGCCGGGTGTGACCCAAAAAGCAAAAAAAAAAAACCAAACAAACAAAAAAAAAAAACAAAACTTAATCTCTTATTCAACATGCCCGACAAGTTGAGTTCCGGAGTAACCAACCAACCGTGTCCCAAGTACTCCCCAAACCTCACTGTCACTCAGTCTGCCACTCTTATCTCTACAAATGGCTCCCCTGCTCCCCTCTTGGAGTTAATTCAGCAAGTTACTTTACACATCTTGCTGCTGGTTTCACTCCTAGAATTGGCCCAGGCTTTCTTTTCCTGGGACCTCCCCAAAACGTGGTTACACACCTGACTTGCTTCCTGTCAAGGATATAGAGCATGTGTGATTAATTCACTCCCTTTTCAGAATTGGATAGTCTGTGAAAAAGCAAACTTCTTCCTTCAGGCAGCCCAGAAACACACAAGAGCTCCCTAAAACTGTGTGCTAAAGATTTTCTCCCTCCTCTGCACTGTATCTGACCAGTGAAGTCTTTTAAAACAATAAAGACCAAAAAAATAAAGACTTACTTTGCTTTCATTTACCGCACCACTTTCTCTTAGCTCCAGCATTGGTGCCAGCACGGTGAAGCCTGAACCGCTCTCGATCCACAGCCATCAACTGTCTCAGCACCCAGGCCAGATTCTTACCAACGCAGTAAATCCATGATTTTCCAGCCTCGCAGACATGAATTACATGCTCCGCACTGCTCCTCCCCTCTAGACTGGTTCCAAATTGTTGGTTGACAATCCCAGAGAGAGCAGATAGAGGCAGGCCCCACTGAAGATGAGTGGGTGACGGCTCTAAGAAGGAAACTGCCCCGGGTTACAGGGAGGAAACTACAACTGCCCATCAGCAAAGTAGACTCTATCGTTGCCTGCCAGACGCTTCAGTATCAACAGCCGCCACCTTAATAGGTGCTCAGGCCAGGTGCGCTCAGACATTCGTATTCCAGCTGGCCCCCACCTGTGAATTCCCACATGACAGCTAACCAGGCTCCACCCCCCAGCACTGCTTAGGGTCCTCGGAAAACAATAGCTGAGCACAGAACCAGGTGTTAGTGCCTAGCTGAGCAGTGCCAGGTGTGGCTCTCCAACCACCCCCCAAAAAAACAAATGCACGTGGGCCCTTGAAAAGGACATGAGATCAAACAGCAAGAGGATACCAGAGCGATGGAGTGAGGGGGTATCACCCCCTTTTCCCACTGCTTTCCTCCACTGGAGGACACCCTCCAGGTGAGCTTCTTCAACACACAAAAAATCACGATGCAAAAAATATGAAATCCCAAAACTCATTTCCTTTTCCCAGCATACATTGATACTGATTGACACTCTGCAATGCATTTACTGCTGCTTAATTACCCATTCGTAACTGTTCCGTGTTTCATCACTTACCGACTTAATATCCATATACAATGCGTCTTTTATTTTTAGATTTTTTTTTTCGAGAAAAATACATCAAATGAAATTGCTGTGTCATATAACTGTTGTGTCAACTAAATGTTTAACTTTTAAAAACAAATGGCCAAACATCATATAAAGTGTAGCATTTACATTTTGAGCTAATAAGTGGCATGGAATTGCATATTACAAGTTAAACTGAAAGAAATAAAACTATTGCATGAATGAAATTACAAATAAAAATCATTTACTACTTTGGGGAAAACATGCATAATTCTTTAACTCTCTTTCTCTGTTTCTGTACCACACCCAGTGGCCCAAATATCTTCTAGAAGGAAGATTTCTACAAACACCCCACGTACTGTACCATCTATATAGACCAGCAATTACTATTTAAAGAAGATATATAACAGCTAAGAGTGCTTATTTTGGGGCAGGAGCGATAGCCCAGTGGGTAGGGCGTTTGCCTTGCAAGCGGCCGGCCCATGCTGGCCAGGGTTCAATCCCTGGCATCCCATATGGTCCCCGAGCACCGCCAGGAGTAACCCCTGAGCATTGCTGGTTGTGATCCAATAAAGCAAAAAAAAAAAAAAAAAAAAGAGTGCCTATTTTTTAAAAAATGATACCTTAAGTACCTAGCTCATGGCTTTCTCTAAGGGAGAATAAAAAATATTCAAGATTTTATTCATTTTCATCTGAACAGTCTTCAAGTGTAAAATTTGTAATCAGATTTTTAAAGGAGTAGCTTTGATAGTTCTAACCATAATGTGAATCTTAATAGTAGGACAAAAAGCATCCAATGGCATAAAGTAATAAAATATAAAATAAATAAGGGTGTATATGGGCATATTATAATAAATTATATGAAAATTCATTACAATGTATATAATTTTATGTAAAGTCAGAATTTTCCCATAAGCCTGCCAGGGTTCAAAATTTGGCAGTAGTGATTTTAGAAATAGACTAATTTTTTAAAAGATGATTTACTCTGAAAAGATATAAACCAACTAATAATTATCGATTGTTTCCATACTGTTAGGATGATCAGTCAGTTGTGCTAATAAGAAATAATCACAGTTCCATATCTTTATTATTTTTCAAATCAGAGTCAATAAATTTAATCTTGATATATCCTATGATAATTCTAAACTAATCAAATTCATTTGCAGAGGGAAAATTAATTTCATAGGTGAATAAACTGATTATTTCCAGTTAAAGTCTTTAAATATTTGTCAATAAGAATAAGTCGTTAACACCTGTCTCAGAGAACAGTCTCCTCCAATGCTTGCTAGACCAGTGGATACAAAAAATGTTCATGGAATTTTCACTGCATGTTTCTGGGGTATTTGTGCATTTTGATTTTGGAAACACACAGACACTGACCACTCGCTCTACTTGATAGTTTCCTTAAAATATCTTTTTTTTTGAGATGTACAAAAAGTAATTTTTATTTACCTGCCAGATCTTTTCATACCAGACATGGTTTGGAAACACAAGCCACTGCGCTTAAGGCTTTCTCCAGAGTCTATTGCACAGGATCACTCCTGGGTGATCCATATCCCCATATGGTTAGCTGGGTCAGCTGTATGCAAGGCAAGTGCTCTACCTGCTGTACTATCCCTCTGAGTCTAAATATGTAATATTTTACTTGAAAGGTTCAATAGTTGTTGAGACTCCTAAGCTGTACTCAGATGGAGCAGAGTGGCCGAAGGAGTGGGCGTCTAGAGGTTCCTGAGAGACCTCAGTCTACCAGCGCTGCAATACAGTTCAATACAAGGATGGAGTATTTAGGCCCTATGATACAAGGAATTACACGTGGGACCCCAAAGTTCAGGACTAGCTTTCAGAAGTTCTCAGATAACAAACCTCCTGTACCATATACAAGACGTCCTCAACCCATTGAGCTCTCTCTGTGGCCCAAATAATGAACTTTTCCAGGGCCTGTCAGATAATATAGTGAGCCTAGGTTTAATCCTAGGCACCCTGGTTCCCTGAAAATCACCTGGTCCAGATTTGGCGGCCCTCAGGCATGGCCACCTATGGCAGTAGAGATCCCCGTACCCCTTGGTGCTACTAAACATATTCCCTAAACTAAAATCAACAAAAGGAAGATAAATTTTCATGGAATTATAGATGTAGTTCAGCAGTTGTGCACTTGCATTGGCATGTATAAGCCCCTAACATTGTAGAAAAAAAAAGTTCACTTCTAAATTTGCTGAAGATTTGACTCATAAATAGGTGGTCAAAATTTTCAAATTAATCTGTTGATATTCATACTATATTTTTATTAATATGATAAAATAATTATGTAAATTTTAATGTAAAAGCTAATTAGCCATAAAATAGTAATTTATCTTTGATATAATTATCTTCTTTTTATACTGCTTGATTTGATTTTATAGTTTATTAGTGAAGTGTACTTTTTTTACCAAAATAACTTGATCTAAAAAGAGCTTATTTTAGGAAGACAGTACAGCAACTAGGACATTTATTTTGTACACAGCAACCTGGATTCAATTCAGACACCACATGTGGTTCCCTGGAGACCAGGCAGGGATGATCCCTAAGCACTGTCAAGTGAGCCCCCAAAAAAACAAAAAAAAAAAGATAATCATTTTTTATTATTTTTACCTGATACTGATACTCAAATAATGCTGACCTCATAGAAAGATGGTTCCCCTTTTTTCCAGACATTTTCTATAGTGGCAAATTTAGTAATTTGAAAAGAAATTGCTTAGAAAGACAATTTTGCTCAGAAAGAAAACTAAGGAAATAAATTGTGCTTATAGATTGTTTTATTGTCCATGAAAACGGTTTTCTTTAGCAAATGCAGGGCATTTTTCTTGAATCAGACTTCCTAAATTGTGAAATTTATTTCTCATGAAGTGGCCCTATACTCATGTCTCTGTCTCTTTCACATTTACTAACAGCTTTGTCAAGTTTTTTTTTCTTTTCAAGGAAGTAACTTCTTCTTTGTTAATTTTCTCTATCATTTGTTTGTCATCTATTCTAAAGATCTCTCCTCAATCTTCACTTTTATATGAATTATTACATATGGAAAAGTACCTGACCTGGCTGAAACCACACGCATGGCTGGGAAAATTTTTCCTTTGAATGGTCCATCACAGCAGGGCATTAACCAATCAAATATTCTCCTTTTGTTAGTCTATCAACCATTTTTCTTTAAAAATGTGTCTGAGAATGAAGGATTTTCCGAGTATTTTCTTCCTTGATTTTTCTTTATTGAGTATGTTATCCCTAATTGCGGTTTTAAATACATAATGTCCTGAAATTAATGTTATGTTTATTTGACATTTAGTAAATATTAGTAAAAACTTTAAAATCACTCTTAAATTAATATTGTAAAATAAAATGTAAAAAACATTCCTGTCTTCACTAGGAATTTTTGTTAAGTTTTGTTAGTGAATTATGAGATCTTGTTATATATTTGCAAATACTTATTCCCAATTTGTGGCAAGCCTTTACATTTTTAATAGTACAATTTGGTCAAGAGAGCTTTAAGTTAGGACGTCTACATACAATATTTTGAAAAACGTATACATATGTTTTCTTTGCCTTATGAGAAAAGTCATTTCCTAAAACTACAAAAGTAGTATAAAATTACAAAGGTATTATATAATCAAAGTAATGAACTAGACAAAATATAAAAGCATTCTATACTTGATATATAACCAAATGAATGAGCCAGTAATTATGAAAATACGTATGTACCTAGAAGTAGTATATTTAGCTGTCAAAAACCTTTAGATCAAATATTAGTTAAAATGTACTTTTCAAGCTCCCCCTAGAAATTAATCTGTTGAAAAACTCAGTATGTGGATTTTGTGTCTGAACTCCCCAGGCTTTATTAAAGTCAGGGGCAGGCTTCCCTTCCTTTCCCATCCCCCTTTTCTTCTTGTCTCATTCATGCCCCAAAGCCATCATCAAGATGAAAATTTAATTCCAATTTTATTACCATTTAGAAATTTGGAAATACCTGCCATCTCAAACACTACTATGACATTATACCAGTTAGCACACCACATTTAATGGATGTAAAGTATAAGCAACTAAAGCAAAATATATGCTCATAATGCCTATTCTGTAACAACATATCAATAATTTCTTATACAAGGATTTAATGGCTCAATGGCAAGATATAAAAATTATCACTAATTTTCTTTTAAGAAATACATTTCTTATCATTTTAGCAGGTTAGCTGTAACAAGCACTATAAAATTAATTATTGAAGGTCTGCTCTAGGGGCAAGTTTAAGCAGTGGTTAGGAAATTTGGAAATAATGGTTGTCGGAAGTTGCAATGATTGGGGATGAATATTAAATGTCTATAACAAATCAATATGAACAACCTTGTTTAAAAAATGAAGTAGAAGCCTACTAAGTTGAATAAGTTAAATAAGTGAAAGCAATAACACAGGTGTTCCAATTTGCATGTAACCACTCAGTAAAATAGTGATGACTTGAATAACACCATAAGGAGATATATATTGTAGTAAGCAATATAAACTAAAGTAATTAGTGCCTGATAATGGAGCAGGCTTGAAGGATGGGCGGGAAAGTAGGGACTTTCATGGTGGTATTGGCACATTGGTAGTTGAACTGGTGTTGGAATACTGCATACCTAAAACAACTATGTTGTGATCAATTTTATAAATCATGGTGTTTAATGAAAGTTACATAAAAAATGTAATGTACTTTCAGCATAAAAATCTAAAAGTAATTTTCTCCTATTAATGGATTCATATGCCCTTTGAGATGTTGCAGGTGTGGCTGAGGTGTCTGGCTGCATCAGCAGGTGGCAGAAGGAGACAGGCTTGTCTACACCCAGGGCTCTGCCCCGTGGGCCCTGGGTGGTGGATGATTGATGGTTTGATGTGAATAAGACTGGGCCCCCTGGGATGAATTCATGGCCACGGCAAAGTCTGGCAAGCTACCCGTGGTGTATTTGATATGCCAAAATCAGTAACAATAACAGACCTTATTCCCAATGAATGGAGATGTTACTGGTGCCCACTCAAGCAAATCGATGAACAATGGGAAGACAAGTGAAAAGTGACAACGGATTGATGTGAAGGAACTAAGAAACAGTACTTTGCAGTAAAATCAATACTGATTCATGTTTCATACTGCCCCAGGTCGTTTCAGACCATGGTTTCTGAATTCTACAAAGTCATTGATGAAAATTTTATTGTCGTATTTTTTCTATGTATAAAATAATATTTTTTGGTGAAAACTAGTATAATATGAGAAAATTCTATTCAATTTCATTATCAAAATATATATTTCCAGGTATGTGTTCCTAGAAAATATTTAAATGTTGGAAGACATTATAGAGGGTCGAACAGTGAAACTCAAAGCATTCACTTGTGTAAACACCAATGTATAAAGCATGCATTTACAAAGTACATCAACTATGTAAACCATGATTTTTGTGCATAACAGGTGGTTGCTGAATTGGACTGAAATGTTCCCTGAAATTTCTGTCATTCTTGAGGATGTTGTAAACCAGGAGACAAATTTGCCACACAAGATATCTTTCCTCAAACATCTGCTGCCAAGAAAGTTTGTTTGGAGCTTGTGATGATGGATGAATTTTTGACAGGTAATTGCAATTCAGATCAGATGCAGACAGATTTAGTACCAAAAGCTTCTAGTTTATTAAAATCACCCTTGATTTATTTAGCACCCCTCTTCCCTCTTAACTGCCTTGCATTTTAACACTCCTTGGAATTAATAATTCAGCTTTGATACCTAAAATTTATACAGTTGATTGAAATATATTACACTTTCTTGGTTCTGCAAACAAAATTTTAAATAGGGAACTACTTAAAAATTAAAGTGTTGCTTTGTTATAAAAACAAAAAATGACAGTTTTACTACAAGGCTCATCAATAACTTATCATTAATCATTTCTAATGTATTATTAAATAATTCACCTAACTATTTAGTGTAATGATCAGGTAACAACAGCCTTAGTTACCTCCCGCTATTCTTTTGTGATTTTCTTTGGAAAACTCACTGTGATGTTGAGCATTTACCTGTAGGAAGTAAAATGCAGAAGATCCTGTAGAATAACTTCTGAGTAAAGAGAAGAAAGATTGGTGGGTAGTAGGAGAATTTGAAAGATGCTTCAGCTGCAAAAAGTTAAGAAGCTCTGAATCTGTGACAGCTTTAACGGAAAGGGTCGGATCATTTCCCTCACCTGCACATAGTCCAGTCAAAGGAAATGAACTCATTTCATTAACTAGCGTGAGACAGAGAAACTGAGAATCACTAGACTGGGATCCAATCGTCACCACCCACCCTGCTACCAGCAACTAATGTACAGAGGATCTCAGACATAGAAGGAAAACTGGACAGAAGGAGAGTTTGTATATGTGCACCTTAAATTAATGAGCATCAACATTATTTTGTCATTTAGACCAAAAAAAAATCAAATCAAATCCATGCCAATACAATAATGGTACAATGAATAGATATGTATCCACTCCAGAATCAGCACATCTGAGGTCATCTCTGTGTTCATTTCACCTATCATTTTTACCAGAGATGATTTCTTGAATTCACTACTAAACATCTTCAATTGTTATATATTATGTGATGCTGTTCTGTGAAAATTCTCTGCAACACCAGTACTGGATAATCGTGATCCACTCAAGATAATTCTTATCAAAAGATGAAGTTCTAATCAATGAACTCTCAGCAGGAATAAAATGTGATACTCATGTAGTATTTCTAACTAAATCTGGATTAGCTTGAAAGTAGTTATGATGACTCCAAGTGATGATGACTCAGTAGCCATCCTGGATTATGAGTCTAAATTACCAAGGATATCTTCAGAAGTATATGCTAGGTAAAATAAGAGTTACAGGAAGTATGGCATGCTAAGTTTTCGTGATAATCCTGTACCACCTTCATCAATCTTGTTTGTGGAAGAGTTGATATTTCTATCTTGTTTCATCAAACACGTGTGCTTCCAAGTGTGTGTGTAGGGATACTTATGGTAAATCACCCTAACATGATCAAACTGTTCAAGTCTTCTCTACATATTTTTAATTTTCCCCCTTCCTATCATACTTCAACTTCACAATGTTGAAAACAAAGTTATCACTATCAGTGTTTGGGACTTAGTTCATTTTTCTACTTTTTTAAAAATAGTGTCTATACTAAGTGATTCTATTATTTAATTTTATCTCCCAAATCAATCTTGTACAATTTGCTGCCCCGTAGGATCTACTGGAAAACCTTAGAATTGTCTTTTTATTTTAAAACTTTCTTGTATTGAACCGCAATTTTTATTTATAAATTATTTTAATAGCATTGTTACACCATTGAGTGTCTATTATTTGACCTTTTCCTTGCTTTATGATTTTATGCCTTTTTAAAACATTTCTTATTTCAAATACACTTTTATTTGGTAAGATTGTATAGCATGGTTTATACCAAAAGTTTATATACTTTAATATACAATATTGTGAATCAAAATCAGAATGCAAGTAGAGACATTGCATTGATGTCACTCAAATTAATTTTTTTATTGTTGTTTTCTGGGTCATATCCAGCGATGCTCAGGGGTAAAGTTACTCCTGGCTTTTCACTCAGGAATTACTCCTGGCAGCGCTCGGTGGACCATATGGGATGCCGGAGATCAAACCCTGGTTGGTCGCATGCAAGACAAGCACCTTACCCGCTGTACTATCCCTTTGGCCCAAATAAAAATACTTTAAGAGACTTCTGTGATTTATACAGAAACAAAATTGATAACCAGAAACAATGGGTAAATTACTAGAAACATACTATCAATATTGAATCATAAAGATAAACTCTGAGCAAACTATAAATAGTAAAGGGATTGAATCAGTACTCAAATACCTCTAAGTCAATATCAGATGAATTTACTGGTGATTTATATAAAACCTCTATGGAGGAATTAATGCCAGCCTTTCTCAAATAAAATGCTTTGCAAAACTGAAAAACTTCTTTTTTGTTGCTTTTTGGGTCACACCCGCGATGCTCAGGGGTTACTCCTGGCTACTTGCTCAGGAATTATTCCTAGCAATGCTCGGGGACCATATGAGATGCTGGGGATTGAAAACTGGTCAACCTTGTGCAAGGCAAACACCCTACCTGCTATGCTATCGCTCCGGCCCCAAAACTGAAAAAAAAAAAACTTTTAAATTAATTCTATGAAGGCAGGATTACTGATATAGAAGCCAAAGATACTACAAAGAAAATTACAGGCCAGTATCTAAGAGACATTAAAAAAAAAAAAACCTCAAATGCTACCAAACTAAATTCAACTGCTGTACATTAAAAGAATGACACACACTGACAAATGGCAGTTTTTTGACTCTATACTGCACTTTCCACTATGTTTTGTGCTATAAATATATCTTTCTGGAGTTTTATAGAGCATAGACTAGTGTGTCTTAATATAGGCAAACATTAAACATTGTTTACCTCAAATATGTGAAGAAAATCACTAGGTAGCAGTGGAGAGGCTTTAAGTGTGTAACTTGGGTACACAAAAATGATCATTTTTGTTTGGGGGTTTGGGGATCATATTTAGAAGTGTTCAGAAATCTATGCAGCACTAGGGATAAAACCTAGGCCTCTGACACACAAAACATTCACTCAGGCCATTGGGGCATCTCTGACCTAAGAATAATCATTTTCAAATGTCACTCTCCAAGATTTATTTAACTCACATTGTTTTTTCCAATCTAATCCTTAATAAATAATGGCATGCTTAGTTGCAAGTCTCATATAATTGCTAAAATAATTATATTTTATTTATACATATTTTTCTTATTTCACTTTTGCCAAGTTTATTTAGATGTATTATGCTCCTTTGTTTTCTGTTTTAATTTTTGTTCTAATTTCCTTAATAATTTGTCTGAATTGAATAAATACTATTTACGAGAATTTTGAAAGTATTTCTTTAACAGGAGTAATCTTATCAATTGATGTTACTGTTGATGTATACCATTTAGTTCTTTATACCTATAAATGTTGTCTGTGTAGATTAGATATTGGAATGAAGATTCACAACACTTCCTTTACTCAAATAAAAAATACGGTTTCATGCAGTATTTTCAAATAATGTAAAGATTTGTTTTCATATATGTTTTCAGCAGTTCATGAGGCAGTCGGGAGACATGGTGGGTTCTAGCCTTGGCCCACCACCCCGGCAGAACCTCACAACAAGCCAGACGACCCCCCACCCACTCCATGGGCGCCGCCATTTTCCACATCCGACTTCCCTCTCTTCAGAACTCCACCCAACCGACCAGCCCATCACAGCCCGGATCATTGACACCCACCCTGCAGCCGTTTCTTCCTCAATCCGGCCCAGGTATGCTGGTCCAGAGACTCTTAGACATGGGGCAGAGTGGTTCCTTGCTCTCCCTGTGCCCAGCCGTTCATGAGGCAGTCGGGAGGCATGGTGGGTTCTAGCCTTGGCCCACCACCCCGGCAGAACCTCACAACAAGCCAGACGACCCACCACCCACTCCATGGGCGCCGCCATTTTCCACATCCGGACTTCCCTCTCTTCAGAACTCCACCCAACCGACCAGCCCATCACAGCCCGGATCATCGACACCCACCCTGCAGCCGTTTCTTCCTCAATCCGGCCCAGGTATGCTGGTCCAGAGACTCTTAGACATGGGGCAGAGCGGTTCCTTGCTCTCCCTGTGCCCAGCCATTCATGAGGCAGTCGGGAGGCATGGTGGGTTCTAGCCTTGGGCCACCACCCCGGCAGAACCTCACAACAAGCCAGACGACCCACCACCCACTCCATGGGCGCCGCCATTTTCCACATCCGGACTTCCCTCTCTTCAGAACTCCACCCAACCGACCAGCCCATCACAGCCCGGATCATCGACACCCACCCTGCAGCCGTTTCTTCCTCAATCCGCCCAGGTATGCTGGTCCAGAGACTCTTAGACATGGGGCAGAGCGGTTCCTTGCTCTCCCTGTGCCCAGCTGTTCATGAGGCAGTCGGGAGGCATGGTGGGTTCTAGCCTTGGCCCACCACCCCCGGCAGAACCTCACAACAAGCCAGACGACCCCCCACCCACTCCATGGGCGCCGCCATTTTCCACATCCGGACTTCCCTCTCTTCA
Source organism: Cryptotis parvus (assembly GCA_021461705.1). Classification (NCBI taxonomy): domain Eukaryota; kingdom Metazoa; phylum Chordata; class Mammalia; order Eulipotyphla; family Soricidae; genus Cryptotis; species Cryptotis parvus. Next base: position 44,560 of record JAJIBD010001765.1, on the reverse strand, counting down.
GAACTCCACCCAACCAACCAGCCCATCACAGCCCGGTTCGCGCGGCCGCAAGGGGCCCGCGCGTTCATCAATAAGTGCTTTATTTGGAGGTGTTTAAAGAATATGCCTCCCGCACGGCAAGCCCTAGCAAGCTGCTCGTGTTGTATTTGACATGCCAAATGCCAGTAACAATTATATTAGGTCATTCCCATGATCTAATATAATGGTTTGAGGCTCTTTATGTTCCTGTAGCAAGCCGATGCCCTTTGCTCTACTGGCATGAGACAGGACATATGGAGATATTACTGGTGCCCGCTCTAGCAAATAGATGATTAACGGGAAGATCGTGATCGTGATCGTTGTTTTCATATATGGGCTTCCATTATTAAATATATATGTACACATGTACACATGTACAAATTTTCTCTTTGCCCCTTATAAACATGTATTTCTACTTAAATAATTATATCCATTTTTCAGATAAAAATTTCCATAAATATATAGTTATTAATATTTCCATTTTATACATATGAAAATATTTTATAGGTACTTGAGTTTATACATAAGATTTCTTTCTGAGGTGATTGAGAAATATAATAGTAAGTAGGATTCTTGCTTTTTATGTGGCTAAACTAGTCTGTTTCCCCAGAACCACAGATTTTTTTCTGAGTCTCACCAGAAATGTCACCTGAGTGCAGATCCAGTAGTAAGTCTTAAGCATGGTCTGGTGTGGCACCAAATATGCAAGACATCAAAACTTTCCGGCTATGTCACTATTTCAATGGCATTAAACAGTGATCCTTTAATACTCTATAATCCAACATATGTATATGCACACACACACACACACATATATGTGTGTGTGTATATATATATATATATGTATATATATATATATTTGCTTTTTGGGTCACACCTGGTGATGCTCAGGGGTTACTCCTGGCTCTGCACTCAGGAATCACTCCTCAAAGTGCTCGGGGACCATATGGGATGCCAGGGGATCGAACCTGGGCGGCTTGTGCCGGCCGTGGTGCAAGGCAAATGCCCTACCCACTGGGCTATCACTCCGGCCCGCACGTATATTTTTATATGCTTTCTCATATTAATTGATCTATGTCACTGTTCTAAATGATTACTTGGCAATTATGTTTAACCATCCTGTTGCAACCATTTTGTCATATGGATATTTCTACTATGTTGATTCGGTTATTTTAATTATCAATGTTATTCCCCTTTCACTGAGTTTTACTGCAGTTGTGATTACTGTGTTCAGGAACATCTATCCCTTAAAATGTGGGGTGTAGCTTTCAATATAGGAAACTATCTCCTGTGATTATAGTTCTTACCTAGAACAGATAGTATCTCTGTGTAACTATAGTTCACCTTATTGAGAATCTACATACATTTCATTGGGCTTTGAAGAGGATTTATTTATAAGAACTCTGATTGCCACCATCTTCCTGGTCACCGTGTATATATTATGCCTGAAATCAAACTTCAATGTAGAGCAGACAAGGCTTAGAAAGATGGGACTGTCAGATTCTGATCATTTCATATGAATTCCCAATTACCAATAACCTCACTTGGCTTTATGACAGTAATTTAGATTATAAAATATATAATTACCTCATTCCCTCAGTTATTTTTCAATGGTGCCCTGGGTATTTTACATCTTAATTTATAATATTGTAGTTCAAAGTAATACCAATTTAATTACAGTAGCATTAAAAACATTGCTACTACATATTTCCAATCTATTGTTTGCTGTTATTGTCACCTATATTACAATTTATAGATTGTGCTTATCAATAAATATTCAAAATTATTGCTTTATGCAACTATCTTTTAAACAAGATCAGAGAGTTACAAACGGAAAATACATTGATGCTGCCTTGTATATTGCCTATGTGATGACACTTTATCACTGTTCTTTATGTTTTTCTTCTGAATTTGAGCTAGTGTAGGTTTTATTTTCACAGGAATATAGTTTTTAGTTCTAGTAGAGTGAAGATAGACGGTCGGCAACTACAACACCTCCGCTTCGCTGATGACGTTCTAATAACACCAAAGATTAGCCAAGTGGTACAAATGCTGGCTGACTTTGACCGAGAATGTGGAAAGGTAGGTCTACAGCTGAATCTTAGCAAAACTATCACTTGATCACTTGACTTCCTATAGATCATCGATTACTCGAGCAGGCACCAGTAACATCTGAATATGTCCTGGCACATGTGAGATAGCCCAAGGGCATCTGCCCGCTCATAAACATAAAGAGCCTCAAACCTTTCCATCAAGTCATGGGAATGAGGCCTATAATTGTTACTTGTATTTGGCCTGTCAAATACGATGTTCATGAAAAATGAACTAGTTCCAGAGGGCCCATTCACTCTCACTGGAACAAACATCTCTGAATTCAGCAGTTATGTGTACCTAGGTCGAGAAGTCAACATGATGAACGACCTAAAACCTGAGCTGAGCAGGAGGAAGAGAGCAGCATGGAATGCCTTCAAAAGCATCAAAGAAATAGCAAAAAGGCAAAGAACCTCCAGCTCCGGGCATATCTCTTCAACTCCACCGTTCTCCTTGCATTAACATACGCCTCAGATACCTGGGCACTACTACAAAAGCAGGATGAGAATGCTATTCGGGTCTCCCAAAGAGGAATCCAAAGAGCTATGCTTGGAATATCACACCTTACTCAAGTGAAAGAAAGAATCGGAGCTCCAACCTCCGTTGCTGTTTCAGAGTCAGGGATGCTGTCTAGTTTGCCAAGGCATCAAAAATCAGATGGGCTGCACATGTAATGTGATTTGGAGACAGCCGCTGGACTAGAGATGTTACCGACTGGATCTTTTTTGGCAAAATGATCACATGGCCTCCCACCTACAAGATGGTCAGACTTCTTCATCAAGATCTGAACGAATGGTTTGAGGCTCTTTGTATTCCTGAAGCAACCAGATGCCATTGGGCTACACTGGCACATGATAGGGTCAAATGGAATTATTACTGTAGCTTTCTTGAGCAAATTGATGAATAAGGGAATGTCAAGTGATCAAGTGATCAAGTATAGTATTTATACTAGCCACAAATTCTATTATTTATAAGAGAACGCTTCAATTTATCCTTTCTATTTGAAGGATGTTTTACTTGCTGTAGATTTCATTTTGAAAATTGGTCCTGAGGTTTGATAATGGGGGAACTAATGCCTCACTGAATATGGTTTTGGTTATATCCATTAGAAAATCTGTCTGAAACTGAACAGAACTATAGAGAGCCATACTCTCAGATAACAAAAGCCAAGAGATGTTTAACGGTTTGTTTGTTTTGTTTTTAGAGAAAGAAAGTAGAAAAGTTTATTGGAAAATAGAAGAGAAAGGAAAAGGAACTCCCCTTGTGGGGAGGAACTTAGTATAAAATTAAGTTCATGAATGGATGGTGTTGCAGGTGTGGCTGTGGTTCCCGGCTGCATCGGCAGGTGGCAGACAGGAGACAGGCTTGTCTACACCCAGGGCTCTGCCCTGTGGGTCCTGGATGGTTGATGGTCTGACATAGTAAAGGACTGGTACCCCTGGAATGAACCCAAAACCACAGTAGAGCCTGGCAAGCTACCCATGGTGTATTCAATGTGCCCAAAACAGTAACAATAATGGACCTCATTCCCAATGAATGGAGATGTTACTGGTGCCTGCTCGAGCAAATTGATGAACAACGAGAAGACAAGTGATACAAGTGACACTCTTAAGCCCTATGCTAAAATGATCTCTGTTAAGAAAAAAAACTTGTGCGGCAAAGAGATTGGAGGGAGCAAAGAAAATCAAAGAAAAGGTCATTTTTTTTCTTGTTCAAATTCTGTCTCCATTGCTATGTAGTATATTACAAACCAAATGAATAAATATAGACAAATGACAAATCAACCCTCATGACAAAGGAACTTAAGAAGTCTGTCAAATGAGGGGCCAGAGCAATAGTCCAGCGGGTAGGGCATTTGCCTTGCATGCGGCAGACCCTGGTTCGATCCCCAGCATCCCATATGGTCCCCTGAGCACCGCCAGGAGTAATTCCTGAGTGTGAGCAGGAGTAACCCTGAGTATTGCCAGGTGTGACCCAAAAAGCAAAAAATAAATAAATAAATAAGTCTGTCAAATAAAAAAAAAACTAACCCCAGCAAAATCAGTATGTTAAATAATCATCACAACTAGATCATCTAAAAGAAAATTTTTAAGAAATGTACTAAATGTGTTCAAATATATAGAGATAATGATAGAAGACAAAGCTTTCCATGGAGATTTAGCAAAGTGGGAACATTAGATCAACCGATATGGTAAGATTGGTTATTGCTCATAATATAGAATACACAATGTGTAAGTCTACACTGAGATAATAAATAATAAATAATTGAACAAATGATACATGGGGAAATACTAACAATTTTCCTTACACAATTCAAATAAACTATAAAAAGAATGTTTAAAATGTAAAATCAACATTAAAGCATTAGATTAGTGATTGTTTCAGGTAAAAACTACCAATATCTACTGAAAACATGGGCAGAAATTGAAGATGAAATGAGTATTGCTTAATCTAAATGATCATTCCCTGTATTTTTATTTATAGCAAAGGTAAAAAATAGTAACTTTATAGCAGTAAGTCCCTAAGCACCACTAGGAGTGATCTCTGAACACAAAGCCAAGAGTAAGTACTTCCTGACCATCCCATGTATGGCCCACCCAAGCCCCCAATTATGAAAAAGAAAACATTGGAAGATATAACTTGTATCTACTTATGCTTGTTTATAATCACACTTTTCTCTTATCACCTTACCATCTCTATTTTTCAAATTAAAGGATGCACCATCTCAGCGGTCAGCAATGCAGTTTAAGTGGTAAAGTGCATATCGTGAAAGGATGTGGTCTTGAGTTCAGGCGCTGGCACTGCAGTTTCTTGCCAAGTACTGTGTGGAGTAGCCCTATTTTCCAAATACTACCTCAGTAACTGAAATACAAAAATGTACATACACACATTGTGTGTATAACACATATTATATACACATAGATATATAGTATATTTTATACATACTATGTGCATATATACATTATGCCATTACAAGGCACAGTGTACAAACCACAGGCAAGTGAAACAGACATTCACAGATTGAAGAAATTCATATACAACTAAGGACATGCAAAGTATACTCATAAGAGAAGAACAAATAAAATAAGATCCCCTAATAAAATCGTGTTTATTTTGCAAGTGAAAAGAAAGCAAACAAAAACTTTCCTAGAGGTAGTAAATGATTAAGTCAGTCTTAGGCCAGGGCCATGTTTTAACTCTGAAGGACAATGACATGTCAAGTTGCTAGCTTTCTAAAATCTTCAAAATAGAATGTTAACTGCTATATGTCGGGAATGCCGCCGGGGTCCCCGACAGTGTCAGGACAGAGGTTCTCTTCTACCTTCGAGGACACTGGGAGAACAGATGAAAACTCATGAGTCCGGTGCAGTTCCAAAAAGGCTTTTAATAGTACAAAAGCTCTTCCACAGCTTGGTCCGAACTTAGACCATACAAAAGAGCCTAAGTCTTCCACCAAAGAAAGAGGATCTCACCTGAGCTGAGTCCTACCCAGAAGAAGGAGCAAAAGGCCAAAGAGAAAAATGCCAAAACCCAAAAGCCACAGGAGCCAACAGCCGAAAGCAAAGGCCAAAAGCAAAAGGGGCCTCAAGTCAGTCCCCTTATATACACCAAAGTAATCGATTTGTGACAGGGAGGGTCATGTCAACAAAGAACCCTAAACAGAGTGTAGAAGAGCAGTGCCACACCCTATTTCAGGTATAAACAACGGTTACACCAAGGACTAATTCTGAGAGATTATCTCTTATGTAAAACACTGGAGAGAGAGGAGGGGGCTGGTATAGTAATACATCTTAACTTCATGAGCTTCATGTAATCTAGATGGTACCCACAAGCTCCTTCTTATTATTATCTGCACCAGGGTGATTCTGAGTATCTTGTTCTCATGTACTGAAAGGGTCACATTCACCTGCTTAGAGCAAACTAGTATGATCCTTCCTATAGTCTTCCTATAGTCTCAACGTAGCCAGGGTGGCAGTCTCCTGGTAAATTCTAACTGTCCCACGCTGGGTAAAGTGGGTATAAAGAGGAGCTGTGCCCAATCTAGAAAACATAGAAGTCTTAGTAGATGTATAAGTCAGAATTTATTCAATCAAGGTGACTTCTGTAACTGCCACACCCTCTAGCAGTGTTTATATAGAAAAGAGGTCTCATTAGAATGAACCTTGGCTTAAATAGATTAAGCTGGGAGTGGGCAAAACAATAAAGCTTCCAGATAGCTAAACCTGTCCTCCAACAGCTATATACCATTAATATTCTATTAATATTTTAAATATTAACTGCTATATACAGTTAATATTCTATTTTGAAGAATATTATTGCAAGGCACAGACCTTGCAAAAAGCCAACCCTGGTTCAATTCCATGCATCACAAAATGTTGGAGAATGCTGAGTTCCCCAACAAAATCAGCAAACAGAGTTAGATCTCGGTGGAACTTCCACTTGTCAGAGAATACTGGGTTCTCCGACAAAATCCAGGAGCTGGGTCAGGGATCCCCTTCTGCCCCAGGGATTGGTAGACTGCAGACAGAGAAAGACTAGCAAATACAGCAGAGTTTCAAAAATCTTTACTCACACTTGCTATACAAGTTAACAATAGGAAAACCCCAGACTTAAGGTTCTTAGCTGGGCCCTGTCCATGTGTAGGTTTAGAATCTTAGGCCAAGATGGCCACTACTACGTGCTAAGGCCCAACAGGGAAGAGAAGTGTAAGAATGGAGAGGAGGCAGAGGGAGAAGAGGAGCCAAAATGGCCATTTCCTACCTTATTTTATAGATAGATGCGCACCAAAAACTTCCAGTCCAGCTCATTATGGGATGGGCTAACCAGAGAGGAAGCCAAGTAAATGACCATTTTGAAATGCAGATCTTCAGGTGGGCCCTTTGGCTCAAGCTTCAGAAATGCCAGAGCTGACTCCTCGAGATACAATCTCCCCTAACGGAGTGGGGATGGGCCACATCTCTGAACCAGAAAGCAGTTCAGAATGTAATTTGTAGAGAATGGCATTAATACTTCTTACCATGGATATATAGCCAGCTGATTCCAGACTCTAGATCCCACTAATGTCCAAAATTCATCAGAATAATTCACTTTGCATTACCTTTAGAATCAGAGACACATTAGTTTGCCCAGAGGCACACTGGCGTGTCTTTGAGGCACACTGGCATGTCTTTGAACTAGGTGAACTGATTATATTATGGTTGATCCAAAGTGGCCAAGTACTCTTGGAATATATACATGACTGTCCCTCATGACTGGTCCTCAAGGGGACCCAGGAGGTTAGGAAGGTTATTGGACAACTGGAGCAAGCGATATTCATAATAAGGATATTTTTGCTGTATAAAATTATGAAATCAATCCAATTCTGCCCAAGCTCCCATTGTGCCTGCTCGGAGATTCACTAAAGGCAGAGAGCAGCTCTTAAGTTAAATGTAGCAGGAGCCTAGAGCTCAGTAGGCCATGTCACCCAACAACAAATGGTACCTGAGAGCAGTGCAGGAGTCACCCTTGAGCACAGAGGCAGGATTAAGCCCTAAGTAACATTGAGTATGGCTCAAAACCAAAATTTAGAAATAAATATTAAGTGTATCTTACATAAAAAGTAAATTTATCATTGAGAAGGCAGTTAATGTACAAAGAACAATAGAACAACAAATTTCTAAAATTTACATTTTCCAGTTTTTAAAAAAAACATTTACAACATTTACAATATTTGTGTTAAATATTAAAGATAATAGAAGTGTAGACATATAATTATTGAATTAATTATTTTTATTGCTTTGTTGGGTCACACCCAGCGATGCTCAGGGGTTACTCCTGCCTGGCTCTTTGCTTAGGAATTACTCCCGGGCGGTCTCAGGGAACCATATGAGATGCTGGGGATCAAACCCAGGTCAGCCGTGTGCAAGGCAAATTCCCTACCCGCTGGACTATCGTTCCGGTCCCTATTGAATCAATCTGATTCAAAAAGGAATCATGAAATAATTAAGAACATTCTTGCAAATCAAAATAAACAAATCTTTTAAAAGATTTTAAACAAAAACTGCCAGTAGGTTTGTAGAACTCACTTTCTAATAATATTTAATATTTAAAGCTATACAATGGACTTAAATATTAGTTGATTTAACAAATTGATAAAATTTCATTATTATAGTTATTTTTATGAAAAATGAACTAGTTCCAGAGGCCCCATTCACTCTCAATGGAACAAACATCTCTGAATGCAGCAGTTATGTGTACCTAGGTCGAGAAATCAACATGATGAACGACCTATAACCTGAGCTGCGCAGGAGGAAGAGAGTGACATGGAATGCCTTCAAAGGTATCGAAGAAATAGCTAAAAGGACAAAGGACCTCCGGCTCCAGGCACATCTCTTTGACTCCACCATACTCCCTGCATTAACATATGCCTCAGAGATCTGGGCCCTAAGAAAACAGGATGAGAATGCTATTCAGGTCTCCTAGAGAGGAATCGAAAGAGCTATGCTTGGAATATCACGCCTCAGTCAAGTGAGAGAGAAGGAATCCGGAGTTCTGATCTCTGTCGCTATTCCAGAATCAGGGATGCTGTCTCGTTTGCCAAGGCATCGAAAATCAGATGGGCTGGACATGTAATGCGATTTGGAGACGACCGCTGGACTAGAGCCGTTACCTACTGGATCTCACGGGATGTCAAAAGATCACGTGGCCGCCCACCTACAGGATGGTCAGACTTCCTTGTCAAGACCCTGAAGGAACGGTTTGAGACTCTTCATATTCCTGAATCAACCAGATGCCATTGGGCTACATTGGCACGTGATAGGGTCCAATGGAAATGTTACTGGCGCCCGCTCGAGCAAATCGATGAATCACGGATTCAAGTGATCAAGTGATAGTAAGAAAACAAGAGAATTCTACCAGCACCCTTCACCTCAAATTCTTAGAGTTAATTCTTTAATTGCTATTTTTACTCTTACAGAGTTTGTGACATTTATATTTTAGATATTGATTAGATATAATTTGTATGTGTAATTTGATACATGAATTACAACTGCTTTATGCTAATAGATGTCTAAATTTTATCATTAAGTCCATTTTTCTTACATTCTTTAATGTTGGCCTTATTATATTTTATGCATAATAGAGTATATATTATGTATTAACTTTTAATATTTCTTGTAATTGCTACTCTCTGTTTCACCTTCTATTAAATGATGTAAAGAAAAAAAATCTGGTGATTTGAGTTTTTCACTATCGAGAAGGACACAGATTCATTTTTAGCCCCCTTCTCCCTGTAGGATATTTGAGAATAGCGATTTTTAAAAACATATTAAAATACCATGATTTTGGAGAAAACCCCTTTAAGAGATGTTAGGGAACACCCCTTTAAGAGTTAAAGAGCCAATATCCTAATAAAGAAAATATATAACAGTTGGGAAAACTGTTAAGTTAGTTGAGATCGGATTCTGGCCCTGGCTGAAGAGAAAGTTGGAGGAGGAAAAAGCCTAGGCTTGCTTAGGGAGAGAGTTGGAGATTAGAGAGAGTCTCTGGGGAGTTTTTGGAGAGAGAGAGTTAGTTGGAGATAACTGAAGTGTCTTTACCATAGAGAGTTTGCTAGCAGAGGGAGAGAAAAGAGAGTGGGGGCCTGCAGGACAGCTTGCTGGGAGAATCCCACTGGGCCTCCCTGTCGGTTAACCTGCTTGGTGAGAAAGAGAGGTTATTGAGCTAAGGAGAACTGAGGAGACAGCTCGAATAAATATTAAATACTTTCAGTCAACCACAGCTGAAAACTGACATCATGTAGAGTAGAAAGATATTCCGTTGCTGGTTTAACCACAATTTTGTTTATTTACCCATCGAGGACCATCTTGGTTGATTCGTATTTTTGTAATTATATTATTTATGAATAAATCTACTTAAGCTATTAATGAATAAAGTAAAAGTGATAGTTAAGTGATGGGGTAATGGTTCCTTGAATAGTAGGAATTTCAAGAAATTATGAAGGAATAAAACACTTGAAAGGGCCACTAAACTTTTCATTTGAAGAATTATTATTTTATATAGAGGTGACTTTGATCAAAATAATTTGCTTTTTATTATAACTTCTGTCTTAGGAGTAGATATCTATTTCAATAAAGACTTATTTAGAAGATAACTATAGAATTTACTATTTTTTTCAAGAAATGTACACTAAATATACTATAGATTAAAGCATTCACTAGAGACAATTCATACTAAATGTTATTTGCTATTAACACTCATTTTAACATAATACACACATACACACTGAAGATTATAGTCATTTTTTCTCCATGTGTAAGTTCTCTGTTCTAAAAACCTTCCTTTCTCAAAAGATTCGTAATGCGTGTGGTTTTGTTATTGTTTTTATTGTAGATTGTTTGTGATTCAGGATGTGATATGTGCCATCTAACCCACAGAATGTTTAAACTGTAAAATGAATAGTCAATCTGTTTCTACATTGTCCATTTCTCAAATTTTAAATTATCTTTCCAGTCTAATTTTAGGAATTGTAATCTTTTTACCTTTTTGAGGTCAACACTGGCTTTCATAAGGAATATAAAAACAAAACAGTGAATTTATTATCTCCTACGAAATTATCATCCAACAATAAAGTAAAAGCTCTGATTTTTAAATACTCAACTTTTGCAGACAGGAAGCATGTGCTTGTCTCAATAGAGTAGTTCACAAGGGACAGTTTCTTAATGCAGATGAGACAATCTGTCTTTGCAAGGAATGTTCTTTGGGGAAAAAATAGGTTCCATTTCAACACTCCACAAGTGATAAGTGAAGCATTTCAAAAATAGAAGCTCCTAGATGTGTTGATGAGACAATATGTCATCGCATAAAAAAAAAGAAAGAAAGAAGAATCTGCTTGAAAAGGCTAAATTTCACTCTGTCCCCACATGCCAGTTATTTAAATTTCTACAGCTGTGTAGAATTAGCAACCCTTATGGTTACAGAGATGGAAGAAGAGGTATTCATTTTTATCCAGATATTAATATTTTGTGAAAGACATGCATTTATTTGGAAATGCATGTTAATATTTTCCTTTTAACAATATATTGTAATTCATAGAGAGATTTTAGTCCCAGAATTTATAAGGAAAAATATCAAAATCCACCTGTACATATGCGTACTTATGTGTCCAAAACACAGATAACCTTATATTTAATCTTGCTGAGAGTATAAAGGTTGCATTTGGTATTAAGATACCTGAATATAATTGTTTTTCTCTCTGCCTGGGTGATCTAATGTAGCACTCTTAACTGTCTAGTTGTCAGTTTGACATTTAAGAAATTTGGGAAGTTAGAGTAAATTTTTCTATAGAGTCCTTTAGCTCTGACAGTTTCTGATTCTTTGACCAGTTGGTAGAATTATATATGAAGTATCTATTAATCATGCAATATATTAATCATTTATCATTTAATCTATCAAGCCATTAATCATAATATATTAAATAATTTTAGGTAATAAGTTATTATCTCATACAAATTATTTTCCACCACAACTATTTCCTGTTTAAGGTAAGTCATCTAACTATCCGAGAGTTTTTATTAGTCTTCACACTGAATAAATTCCTCTTATAGTTGACAATATAAATATCCAGTTATAGAGTCACACTTATAAGAAGCTATTTCTCCAAAGTATAGTTTATATCAAATCTCTTAATATAGCTTCTCATTGATTTTATACTTATCTATGAAGTTCTATGCAAAACAAAATGGTTCCAAGTGAAAATAATGAAATATTGTGGACTTTAAGTAGAACCCGTTTGCACAAATACAAGGAGAGACATGAAATTTTGAAACAAAATGTAACAAAGCATTTGTTTTCATTTCCTTCATTTAGTCTAGTAAAATGCTGAATCAGTCTGGGCAGTTATTTAGCACAAACATCTTAAAAAAGGAAAAGAAAAGCAACAAATAGTTTCATTGTGGTTCTCATATTTCTATCACCTAGAATATGTTTCCTTCTTTTGGGGGGGGGCTTATGTATTCATACTGAAAATATGACTGACGAATCATTGCTCATGGTATTTCCTCCCTTAAATTCTCTAGAATTTACTCCAATTATTTTTCTTATCAATTGCTACAGGAACCCCAATCTAATTGCATTGAGTTCTTTGTATTACTCTTACACTCACAAGAGAAATTTTTTATCTATTCTGAAAAAATTTTTCTTTATACATTTGATCTCAATTTATGCATAGATCTTTTTGTTAGGGAGAATCTCAAGTGCTGGAAGACTGAGGCCAACCCCCTTCCTCCCTTATACTTGTCACAGTAGGGGTAGGGCTTAGTTGTCTCCACTCCCTCTGCTCTATAATTTCTCCCCTTAAGATTTATGAATTTGATGACATTCTTTCACTAAAGACCAGATAATCTTAGTTTTGGTACATCCGAAATTTTAATCAAATGACTGACTAAATCTCCTCTCTGTTCAATCAGGATACTTTACAAAATTATCATTTGATCACTTGGTCACTTGATCACTTGAATCCCGATATTCATCAATTTGCTCAAGAGGGCGCCATTAACATTTCCATTGGACCCTATAACGTGCCAATGTAGCCCAATGGCATCTGATTTATTCAGGAATATGAAGAGCCTCAAATCGTTCCTTCAGGGTCTTGACAAGGAAGTCTGACTATCTTGTAGGTGGGTGGCCACTTGATCTTTTGACATCTCCTGGGATCCAGTCGGTAATGGCTCTAGTCCAGCGGTCCTCTCCAAATCATCTTACATGTCCAGCCCATCTGATTTTCGATGCCTTGGCAAACGAGACAGCATCCCTGATTCTGGAATAGTGACGGAGGTCGGAGCTCCAGATTCCTTCTTTCACTTGAGTGAGGCGTGATTCCAAGCACTACTCTTTCGATTCCTCTCTGGGAGACCCGGATAGCATTCTCCTCCTGCTTTTCGTAGGGCCCAGGTCTCTGAGGCGTATGTTAATGCAGGGAGAATGGTGGAGTCAAAGAGATCTGCCCAGAGCTGGAGGTTCTTTGTCCTTTTAGCTATTTCTTCGATGCCTTTGAAGGCATTCCATGCCGTTCTCTTCCTCCTGCGCGGCTCAGGTTTTAGGTCATTCATCATGATGACTTCTCGACCTAGGTACACATAACTTCTGAATTCAGAGATGTCTGTTCCATTGAGAGTGAACAGGACCTCTGGAACTAGTTCATTTTTCATAAACATAGTTTTCTTTAGATTCAGCTGTAGACCTATCTTTCCACATTCTCGGTCAAATTCAGCCAGAATTTGTGCCGCTGGCTAATGTTTGGTGTTATTAGAACAAGGTCATCAGCGAAGAGGAGGTAGTGTAGTTGCCGACCATCTACCTTCACTCCCATTCCTTCCCATTCTAATTGTCACATGATGTTTGCGAGGGTAGTGCTGAAGAGTTTTGGTGAAATGGTATCACACTGTCGAACCCCTCTTTTGACATTGATATCACTTCTTTGTAGAATGGTGAGATCCTGGTGGTGAATCCATAATAGAGCTCATGAAGGATCTTGATGTATTGTGTTTGAACACCCTGTTGGTTAGGGCTTCGATGACTGCTTCAGTCTCCACAGAATCAAAGGCTTTCTGTAAATCAATGAACGTGAGACAGAGAGGATTCTCGTACTCCCTACAAACCTCAATGAGCTTGGTTATCGTGTGGATTGGTCGATTGAGCTGAATCCTTTCCAGAAGCCAGCTTGCTCGCATGGCTGTCCTTAATCTAGTGTTCTGCCAATCCTGTTCAGGATGACTCGTGTAAACAGCTTGTAGATGATGGACAACAGGCAGATGGGAAGATAGTTGCCGATGTCGTGAATGTTTCCCTTCTTGAACAGTAGAACTGTCCTGCTGTTTTTCCATTGGGAGGGCACCTTGCATTCGGACAGGTAGCGTGTGAAGAGCTGAGATAGTGTATTGTTGTATACCGACTGCAGATTCTTCAGGTGTTCGGGTCTGACTTTGGGCCTGGTGCTGTTCCCTTCCTTACCGATGAAATGGCATTTGGGAATGATATATCCATCCTGTGGAATTTGGTATGTGGGCAGGTGGACGTAGCTATCAAAGAGATCTGAGTAGAAGGCATGGATAATCTCCATTGCCTTTCTGGAAGATGTGATAGATCCATCAGGCAGTCGGAGGACAGTCATCTTGGTCTTATAGTTGGCGAAGGACAGGTGGGTGATGCAAATGCTCTTCCCGGCTTCTGCTGCATCTTCCAGTATTTCTGCTCTTCTCTCTTTGAGGTCTTCTTTTATCGCTTCTTTGTACAACTTTGCAAGCTTGGACGTTAGCATTTGGTCACTGAGGCTTGAGCCTTGCCAGTTGGCGAATGAGCTCCAGAGTTTTTGAAGACAGCATCCTTTTGTGTCTTTCTCTCTCTCAGCATTCTTCGCACAATCATGGAGGTGCTGAACCAGTCAGTTTTCTTCATCGATGCCGTCAATGATGGTATCTCCCCATATTGCTGCAATTGTGCCAAAGAGTTCCCAGTTGGTTGTCGTTCTGGGAGTTCTCTTCTTAAACTTTGCAGCCTTTTCTCCCCGTTGCATGAAATAGAATTTTGCACGAAGGAGACGGGTGGTCCGATCCTCTTTGGAATTTGGGGATGACAGCAATATCGCCATACAAAACCGTCGATTGAAGATGATGTGGTCAATTTCATTGTGGAACTGTCCACCGGGAGATTCTCATCTCCTGGTATACAAAATTATACGCCAAGTAATTAAAATAATAAAAGTGAGTAAATTAGGAGACACTAATATGTTTTTTATGGTCACATTAGGTTCTATAAAGATTTGACACCAATGATGTGATTCAAGTGGTAGGATATATGTTTTCACTATTCCAGTTTGGGAACATTTCTCTGGCATCCAGAACTCTAAGTAATGCTGCTGTAGCATTAAACACAGTAGAAAAAAATGAATGCTAAGGTTTTCTCAGATTTAATACTGTGTCCTTAATTGATAAATAAGCAATAAACACATAACTAAATTCTTTTTTTGTCAAAACAAATAAATTAAACACTAGTAATGGAGTATAGAAATGACAATTTTATGGGTCACATTTCCCCTAGTGTCAAATGCCAAGTGTACTACAGAATACAATAAAGGTTAAAAAAATTTTTTATTTGCTGTTCTGTTCCCTTGATCATTCTTTTAAATGTTAAAAAGGGAATAATAAAAAGTTCCTTTGTTACTATTGTCATCTTTAAGTGGACTCTCCTATTTGTACTCTTAAATCTCAAATGTGGAAAGAGAACATATTATATAACTCATGTTAAATGCCAGGTTTCAAATAAATAAATATGTCAATTTTTTCATAGACAATGATTAATTCTTGATTTTAAAGATGTTATAAAATCAATAACTTCCTTATTGCTACTGTCACCTGCAGGTGAAATATTAATATTACAGTCATTGTTTTACTTGTCCTGACAACTCCCAACTAATGCAGAAAAACAATCTGTTTCTGTAATGGCTAATGCATTACTGGTTGTGAGCAATCACCCTTTGAAGATCAGTGCACTAATAAAATAATCTTCATTTATTTCTGCTACTTAGCACATATGAAAACAAAGGTGCACATGAAGACTTGTAGATTATTTTAATTTTTTTAATTATTCCTGAAGGAACTCAGTGCACATTCCTTAATGATTTGAGTAAGCCACATAAAATTTAGCAGTATGAGTTTCTTCATCTATTTCCTAACTTTTAAGTTTTCATTCCTATAACATTATATTTACTATTATATGTAGCATTATAATTCTAAAATTCAACCACCCTGCAATGGAGAAATTCTTGTCAAGATGCAAATTTTGCAGAGTAAACAAACTCTAAGAATAAATAGTAGTGAATCTGTAAACCTTTTAGTTTAAACAACACTTCAAATATACTCAACATTCAGCATCATTTTAAAAACATAACTGTAATATTAGGATGTTATGGAATTTTTTTTGTTAATGCAGGTAAAATATACTGTCCTTTTAAATTATTCAAACAAGGACTACTTTTAATAGTGTAAAGGGAAAAAATCCCTAGTAATAAATTCCAAATATTTATTGAGCAATTGATAAAAATTAAAACTGGAAGAAACATAGGCTATATTTGTTAGAACATATCTCTCTCTCATCCATATTGTAAAAGGACAATTTCTATTTATTTATTTGTTTGTTTATTTATTTGTTTATCTATATCTTTCTCTCTCATTTTTTTTTACATTTTGGGTCACACCCGGCCATGCACAGTGGTACTCCTGGCTCTGCACTCAGGAATTACTCCTGGTGGTGCTCGGGGTACTATATGGGATGCCGGTGATTGAACCTGGGTTGGCCGTGTGCAAGGCAAATGCTGTACCTGCTGTGCTATCACTCTGGACCCAAAAGGACAATTTTTAAATAACATATTTTCTAAACATATATTTCCATGTATTTCAGGATTACTGTTTGTTTGCTAGTGACTTACTAAAACATTGAAGAAATTAGGTCTTCTGAGTTTCCTGACTTCATTTTAATCAAATAACAATGTCTTTGATTAAATGCCCCATATGCTATTCAAAAAAATTATCCTTTTAAAATTACTAGTGCTCAGCAACTTTAGATCTAGGATAATGCTTAATTTATTTTCGATGTATGCTATTATAAAAGAATATCAATAGTCACTTGTCTTCCCATTGATCATTGATTTGCTCGAGTGGGCAACAGTAACATCTCCATACGTCCTGTCACAAGTTAGTAGAACCCAAGGACATCTGCTTGCTCCAGGAACATAAAGATCCTCAAACTATTCCATCAGGTCATGGGAATGAGGTCTATAATTGTTACTGGTATTTGGCATATCAAATACAACATGAGTAGCTTGCCAGGCTCTGCTGTGCAGGTGGGATACTCTTATATTCACCTCTAATCTCAAGCATTTATTGATGACCCGGGCTTGTGATCAGCTCTTCTGCTGGGTGGAGTTCTGACGAGAGGGAGTCCGGGATGTGTAAAATGACGGCCTTCATGGTGTGGGAATTCCTCTGACTTCTTGCTAGGCTTTGCTGGGGTGGCAGGCCAGGACTAGAACCTGCCATCCCTTGTGGGTGACTAATGATCAGCTGGGAAAGGGAGAGTGGTAACAGCTCTGCCCATGTATGTGAATCTCTGGATCAGCATACCTGAGTTGGGCTTGAAAAAGACTGTTGCATCCTACTTAGTCATGATGTATAATCTTCTTGATGAGTCTTTGGATTCTGTTTGCTAGTATTTTGTTGAAGATCTTAGCATCCGTGTTCATCAGGGATATTGATCTGTAGTTTTCTTTCTTTGTGTTGTCTCTCCCTGCTTTGGGTATCAGGGTGATGTGTGCCTCGTAGAAGCTGTTTGGGAGTATTTCTGTTTCTTCTATTTCCTGGAAGAGCTTGAAAAGGACTGGCAGTAGGTCCTCCTTAAAGGTTTGGTAGAGTTCACTAGTGAATCCGTCTGGACCTGGGCTTTTGTGTTTGGGCAGAATTTTAATTACTGTTTCAATTTCCTCGATGGAGATAGGATTATTCAGGTATAAGAGGTCTTCTTGTTTCAGCCGTGGGAGGTTATAGAACTTCAAGAATTTATCCATTTCTACTAGATTCTCATGTTTCATGGCATACAGGCTCTCAAAGTAATCTCTGATGATCTTTTGGATTTCTCTGGTTTCTGTTGTGATGTCACCATTTTTATTTCTGATTCTGTTTATTTGGGTTCTCTCTTTCCCTGTCCTTACAAGACTTGCCAACGGCTTGTCAATCTTGTTTATTTTTTCAAAGAAACAGTTCTTAGTTTCATTAATCTTTTGGATTGTTTTTTTTGGTTTCAAACTCATTGATTTCCTAAGTTTTATTATTTCCTTTTTTTCTGCCTGGGTTGGGCTCCTTTTGTTGGTCTTTTTCTAATGACTTCAGGTGTGAAGTCAGGTTATTTATGTGGGCCCTTTCTTGTTTCCTAATAAATGCTTGCAGTGCTATAAACTTCCCTCTTAACATGGCTTTTTGCCATGTCCCACAAGTTCTTATAGTTGGTGTCCTCATTTTCATTCGTTTCCAGAAATCTTTGGATTTCCTGTTTGATTTCTTCTATGACCCATTTGTTGTTCAGGAGTGAGCTGTTCAGGATGGTTCAACATTCGCAAGTCAATCAACATAATACATCATATCAATAAAAAAAATAAAAACCATATGATCCATCAATAGAGGCAGAGAAAGCATTTGACAAGATCCAGCACCCGTTCATGATTAAAACCCTCCAGAAAATGGGAATTGAAGGGACTTTCCGCAAGATAGTTACAGCCATCTACCAAAAGCCCACAGCAAGCATCATTCTAAATGGGGAAAAATTGAAAGCCTTCCCCTGAGATCAGGGACAAGACAAGGTTGCCCACTCTCACCTCTTTTATTCAATATAGTACTGGAAGTACTTGCCATAGCAATCAGAAAATAAAAAGGACATCAAGGACATCCAGATAGGCAAGGAAGAAGTCAAGCTATCATTATTTGCAGATGACATGTTGTTTTGATTTGCATCTCTCTGATGATTAGTGATGATGAGCATATTTTCATATGTTTTTTGGCCATTAGAATTGCAGACGACCCCCACTCCATGAGGGCCTCCATTTTCCATATCCGGACTTCCCCTAGTCAGAACTCCACCCAGCAGATAAGCTGGATTAGAGATGACTATAAGAGTATGCTACCCTGCGGCAGAGCCTGGCATGCTACCCATGTTGCATTTGATATGCCAAATACCAGTAACATTTATAGACCTCATTCCCTTGACCTGATGGAATGGTTTGAGGCTCTTTATGTTCCTGGAGCAAGCAGGTGCCCTTGGCTCCACTTTCATGAGACAGGACATATGGAGATGTTACTGGTTCCCGCTCGAGCAAATCGATGATGAATGGGAAGACAGTGGAACACAGTGCTAACAATTGTCAAGGGTACAAATGCCAACCTAGAACTGAGCATTAAATAGAGGCAAAAAGATACACATGACAACCCTTTAATGTATGTTTTGTAATCCATAGTCTGGAAGGAAGGAAAAGAGAAAGAGAAAGAAAGGGAAAGAAATAAAGAACCTGCCATGAAGGAGGTCTGTGGGAGGGGGAGGGAACCGGAGACATTGGTGGTGGGAGATGGGCACTGGTGGAAGAATGGGTGCTGGAACACTGTATGACCAAAACCCAAATATGAACTTTTTTAATTGCATATCTTTGTAATTGTAAAAATAAAAAATTAAAAAAAAGAAAAAGACTGTTTTAGGGGTGGGTCTCAAAGAGCTGAGCTGATAAAAAGAATATACACCCAATAAATAAGTAATAAATAATAAAGAATATGCACTTGATAAATAAGTTGCTTTGTAAAGGTCATACATGTAATATGGAACATGAAATGTATAGTGGAACTATTTGAACTATACATTACATCTTATAATATTAAAACAACCCTATGAGTGAAACAGAATCATTTGTTCCCATCACCTAATGAAATGGCAAAATATTCTCCAAATACCATACACTATTTGAGTTAAGACTTAGTGAATTGCTGCTTGAGTTAGGACTTAGTGAATTGCTGATTGGAATATTCATCCCATACAGTCATACATATGTGAACTATACCATTTTCAATCAGCATTCACACAATTACTTATATATTTATTTATGCATATATTTAAAATAGTTTATTTTATAGTATACATAAACCATATATTTTATATAGTTTTACGTGTATTTTATACATAGTATTCACATACTATATAAAATATCATATTATATAGTATAAAGGATATACTATATAATATGTATATTTATATATACTATTTTATATATAGTATAAATAATATATAAAATGCATATATTATGTATATTTATGTATAAAATAGTATTCATATTTATATGTAGATTATATATGCATATATAATATATAAATATATATAAAATGTGCTATTAAATATAAAATAGTATATTTACATTTATATAGTATATATAATGTATAATAGCATATGTTATATTTATACATACTTTTGTACATATACTAATTTATATAAAATACTATATTACATATAGTATTTATGAACTATATAGTATACTATATGTAAAATGCTATTCTTATTTTTTTTATTTTTTGAGTCACACCTGGAGATGCTCAGGGGTTTTACTCCTGGCTCTGCACTCAGGAATTACTGCTGGCAGTGCTTGGGGGACCACATGGGATGGCCGGATCGAACCTGAGTTGACTGCGTGCAAGGCAAATGCCCTACCCGCTGGTCTATCGCTCCGGCCCCATATACTATATGTAAAATACTATTTTATAGCATAAAATTTTATAATATAAAATAGTATAGTTATAAAATTATACTTTTAATTATAGTTTTGGAGACATACACAGGGCAGAGCTGCTTCCGGCTCTCCCTGTGCCGAGCTGATCACGAGGTACCAGGGAGAGGAGGATTCTAGCCCCTGGTCTGCCACTCCATCAGAGTCTCAAAAGAAACCAGAGGAACTCCCACACCATTTTCCACATTCCAAACTCCCCTCTCGTCAGAACTCCACCCAGCAGAAGAGCTGATCACAGTCCGGTTCGTCAGAGACCAAAGTGATACAAGTGATGCAATTATAAGATGTTATATTATTTTATACTATAAATCAGTATAAAATAGTATTTTATATAAGCATACTATCTAGAGAGTATAGATACTATAGTGTATACCAGACTCTAGTTCCTCAGAGCTCCATCCAAGAAAAAAAACTAATCTTTTTGCCCTTTAAGTTTCATCAGTAAATGCTCGAGATGAGAGCCTTCTACTGAGAATATACTACCTACACAGCAGAGCCTGGCAGCTACCCATGTTTTATTTGTTCTGCCAAAAACTAGTAACAATTATGGACCTCCATTCCATGACCTGAAAAATGGTTTGAAGCTCTTCCTGTCCCTGGAGCAAGCAGATGCCCTTGGGTTACACTTGCTTGTGACAGGGCGTATGGAGATGTTACTGGTGCCCACTTGAGCAAATCGATGAACAATGGGAAGACAGTGATACAGTGATATACACTATATATAAAATACTACATATAACCATATATAAAATACTATTACATATAGTTTATGTATAGTATTTCATATATAATAGTACACTATACTATATATAGTTTATATACTATAAAATAGTATAATGATATATATAGTATATAAAATATACTATATAGTGTATTATACATACTAAATATTTATATAGTTACTATAGCAATATGTGGTATGCATAATACACTATATAGTATATTTTATATACTATATATACCATTATACTATTTTATATTATAGTACTATTACACTATTTTATATAATAGTATAATAGTACATATAATAGTATATATATATACAAAATGCATATATAATATATACCATTTTATATAAAATATGCTATTCACATATAGTATATATAAATAGATATTATTTGTAATCTATTATTAATATATAATAATTTATACTTTATAAAAATAAAAACACTTCAAAAATAGACACATAATAGGCAGGAGAGATATTATACTGGACATGGCAATTGCTTTGCATAAGAAGACCTAAGTTTGATTTCTAGGAGATTCTGGGCCCATTGGAGTGATCCCTGAGCACTGCTCAGGACCATAGCGCTGCAGGATTTGGCCCAAAATAAAAACTGACACAAAAACACCCATATTAAATATCTCCAACATACATAGTTCAGAGGCTAATGGAATTGCCTTGGACAGACTGTCACTTTGTAATCATTTTTGTTTGGGGACAACAGCCAGTGGTGCTTAGGGCTTATTCTTAGGTCTGTACTCAGGAATTATTCCTGGCTATTCTCAGGAACCATATATGATTCTGGCTAATTTTAAAATAGCCATTTTCAAGGTAAGCACCTGGTACTATCTCTCCACCACATACCCTAATTTTCTCTTAGGCAACCATATGTTACCCTGAGCACTTCCATGAGGACGCCCGATAACGGAATTATTAGTAATCTCTGAACATCCCCTGCTTATTGTAAGCCCCCAAATAGAAAACTTGCCCAATTTAAGATGTCACACGCTACCTACTATTTTAGAAATACAGCTGACTGAGAATATCATGTTTTCATACTATTTCAGCACATTATTTTATTCATTACTATCTTTTCACATTTCACTAATAATTATAATAATAATCATAATAATTATAATGTTTATTATATTATATTATATTATATTATATTATATTATATTATATTATATTATATTATATTATATTATATTATATTATATTATATTATATTATATTATATTATAGTATATTATATTATATCATATCATATCATATCATATTATATTATATTATATTATATTATATTGTATTATTTATATTTATATTATTTATAATTATAATTATGTTATAATTATACATTATATATTTATATTTAACATTATAATTAAACATTATAATGTTTATTATAATAATGTTTATTATAATTATTATAATAATAATTATTCTCTTACTTTTATCAATTGTCTTCCTGTTCATCAATTTGCTCGAGCAGGCACCAGTGACATATCCATACATCCTGTCACATACTAGTGTAGCCCAAGGGCATCTACTAGCTCTGGAACATGAAAAGCCTCAAACCATCCCTTCAGGTCATGGGAATGAGATCTGTAATAGTTACTGGTTTTCGTCATGCTAATTAGACACGGGTAGCTTGCCAAGTTCTGCTGTGTGGGTGGGTAAAAATGGCTTTTAATAGTACAAAAAGCTCTTGCATGGCAATCCAATATAATGCAAGACCTATAGCTCTGGAGAGAACTTAGACCATACACGAGAGCCCAAGTCTCCCACCAAAGAGGATCCCACCAGATAGGAGTCCCACCAAAGAGTCCCACAATATTCTCTAAGAAGACAAAACCATTGAATGTTATTAAAGATAAACAGAGATTCAATGCTTAACAGAGTACTGTTATGTTAAATATACAATACGTAAAATGATAAGACATCAAGGCCATGAGTAGTTAATTTATAAATA
This sequence comes from Cryptotis parvus, assembly GCA_021461705.1. Classification (NCBI taxonomy): domain Eukaryota; kingdom Metazoa; phylum Chordata; class Mammalia; order Eulipotyphla; family Soricidae; genus Cryptotis; species Cryptotis parvus. The sequence goes on along the minus strand of JAJIBD010001765.1, from coordinate 21,412 downwards.
AAGAGGGGTGTCAAACATTCACGAATTAAAATTTTTAATTACGGGACCGGAGGGATAGCCCAGCGGTAGGGCATTTGCCTGGCATGCGGCTGGACTGTGCCGGCCTGGGTTCGATCCCCGGCATCCCATATGGTCCCCTGGGCACCGCCAGGAGTAATTCCTGAGTGCAGAGCCAGGAGTAACCCCTGAGCATTGCCAGGTGTGACCCAAAAAAGAAAAAAATAAATAAAAAAAATAAAAATTTTAATTAAAAAAATCTAGAGATACTAAGGGAAATAAGATGCATAAATCAAATGAATATTATTTTGTCCTTGAAACTCCACAAATATTAGATATATAAGGTATTTCCTTATATTAAAAAGATAAACAAAACAAATGAATATATCATTTTTATCTGAGACTGACATTTTCTAGAATCTTCTTGTTGTTACTCCCAATTCACCATCATACAAAATATGGAGTTCAATAATGCTATCCAAATAAATAAAATGAACACATATAGAAAGGAAACTAAAATGGCAATTATTTATTAACTTAAAACTTTCAATGTAGAAAAATTTAAGCAATGTGCAAAAACAAAAATAAAACAAAAACCCTGCTCTAAGGACTCTAATAATTTTAGATGGCAAGGTACGGAAATTCAAGGTCAATACATCAAGACAATTGTTTCCTGTACACTAACACAAAACTTAAACAAAAACAAATTCACAGCAGCATCACAACAATGAAACACTTAATTAGAAACATAAAAAGATACACAAATTATACATGTAGAAAACTACAAATCACTGAAGAAAAACAAAAATTAAACAAATCAAGGTTTATTTTACTTAGATTGGTTTATTTTGTCTAGCTTAACTAGTGAAGCACAAATCAGAGCATAGATTGGAAGATTAACTAAAAGATTTCATTTTAAGATGGGAATACTTCTAAAAAATTTTACAGCAAATCCACATGGCCTCAATCAAAAATCCTAGAAAACTATTTGTGTCTATCCACACACTATATAAGTCAAAGGACACAGTATTGTCAATGAATCATATAATCAATGAATCACATCAGAATACACTTGGAGAACTTGTGCCATCCAACTACAAGCTTATATGGCTACAATGAGAATGCCTAATCAATGTGACTTGTGTTCTACTGTTGTATCAAAAACGAATGTGTTGAGCCAGAGCGATAGCCTAGTGGGTAAGGCATCTGCCTTGCACGCGGCCCGCCCATGCCGGCCGGGTTCGATCCCCGGCATCCCACATGGTCCCCCCGAGCACCGCCAGGAGTAATTCCTGAGTGCAGAGCCAGGAGAAACCCCTGAGCATCGCCGGGTGTGACCCAAAAAGCAAAAAAAAAAAAAAAAGAATGTGTCAATAATGACATATTAGACAGCCAGGATACAGACTCACCTAAACACCTAATTTCCTTAACAAAAGAACAAAGACAATTCAATGGAGAAAGGAGATAGTTTAGCAAGTGAAACAGGAATAATTGGATGACTATGTAAAAACTGAATCTGAATAAAGACATCTCATCACACACACCCATACACACACAAACACCTCAAAAATAACCTTAAGTACAAAATGTGAAACCACAAAACTTCTGGGGAAAAAACATTGTATAAAATCTGCATGACACTGAGTTGGCTGGTAAGTTTTTATACAACACCAAAAATGCTATTCATGAAAAGAAAAAAATGAATAAATTAAACCTCATTAAAGTTAAAATAGCATTAGTCTTCTGTAGGCTTCCTTCTTCAACTGAAAGATGATTCCTGCATTTCTGAAGGTCTGTGCCAATAATATTCCTTCTAAAATAAGGTTGTAGTTTTCCACTGACTTTAATTATAAGTGATGGTAATACTTAAAAGACAGGGACAACATATTTTCCAGCATACTCTTTATTGATTTTTATTTACATTCATTTTGGACTAACAGTCAATTTTCTACATGATAGGTAGCATTAATGATCCCAGTCTTTACTGCTATCTCTTTATGAGTTAGAGTGGCATGAAGTATGTAGTATAAGTGATCTACAGCAGTCTTAACTTCAGGTGTGTTGAGATATCTGCTATGTCTCCTAGTATAAGACTTCTCCCAGTCCAACGACGGGAGTGGGGAGAAACTTTTCAGGTTACACAGTTAATAGGTCAATGTAAAATATCAAATGAAGAATTGGTTGTCTCCGAAACCCCAAATGTGCACACTAGATGTGAAGTTCAAAGAAAGAATGCAAAATGAAATTGGAGACATGTATGTAATGAAGACTGGACTGTTCATTTAAGAACAAAGAAATAGAGTGGTATATTATGCATAAACAATGTTTAAAGTATTCTATTATGAGAAAAAAATTGCTGACATAGTTGAAAAATGTAATTATGCTTCAAACAAAGCATGTAATTATTATCATGATTTAATTAGCAAAAGTGAGTGAATATGTACACAAAAGTGAAGATCCGGCACAATTCAGAGTAAGAAAATGTTGCTATATTTTTAAAAGAATAAATATAAATTCTCAGTTATAATTGTGCTTATTTTGCTGTGATATTATTGAATCATACTTTTGTATCTAATTTAAGGCAACAATTATATGTATGTATATGTGTGTATGTATGTATACATATATGTATACATATGCAATGTTTTTGTGCTACTAGATATCAAAAACAGGATATGAGGTACATATGAAATATGTATGAGGTACATACAAGGCCTGTATTCTACAAATATAACATATTATTGACCTTTTAAATTTATTCTTTATTTTTTTAATATGTGAGACATTATTTTGTAATAGATGATACCGATTCCCTATCATTTTTATTATAAATACTTTCTGTACCATTTTCTTTTCTTTCAATTTTCTGCTTAAAATGTATGAATAGGTCAATGTATAAAAAGAGCCTGGCAAACTATGTGGTGTATTTGATATGCAAAAAACAGTAACAATAAATGGACCTCATTCCCAGTAAATGGAAATGTTACTGGCACCCGTTCGAGAAAATGGATGAACAACGGGAAGACAAGTGATACAAATGATATTTTTCTCTTAGATTGTACTTTCTTTTATATCTTACCATTCCTTCATATTTGAACCCACTATACATCTAGGTGTGAATTAGTCTTTTAAAGCAACTTCTTGTGTCAATGTGAAATTCTCTTTTCTATCGATGAAGAGTTATATACCATCAATAAATAAGTGAACAGATTTAGGACACATCAAACACCATATATGGTATTTGCAATATGATTTTTGTTCTTTTCTCTTTGTTTTCTGAATTTAATTTTAACAAAATGAAGATATCAGTTCAACTTCCAAGCTGACTCACATAACAAAAAAAAAAAACTCTGAGGTCTATGTTTAGGCCTATACACTAATATCTATCATGTAGATTTCTCACTCAAAATTTATAAGTAATCTAGAGAAATAAAAAATATTTTCCTAATGCTACTAATTGATTCATTTAGGAAAGTAACTTAAACACATATATATTCATATATATATATATGAATTTTTAATACATTAGAAAATCTGATTTTTTTTACTAATAATCATTCCCAAACACTTTTTTGTCGGTTATTTTTTACTATGTGGGGATAGAATTGCAACTACATTTGTGTGATTTAATTCACCATTTATATCTTTGCTTGTATTCAGGAACCTTCTACAATAAATAAAAAGGATGAGCTATGAATATCATATTTTGGTGATAAATTTTCACAACAGGCAACATTTCACTGTTGTATGGGTTGGATACCCAGAAAGGTTTCCATGAGATAAATTTATCAATGTCTAAAATCCCTGATGAAATATGGCTGTTTTCACCCTCAAAAATGTGGATCAATCTATGTTATTGAGGACTTTTTATCACTGAAAAGTATTTCATTTATAGTTGAGACATTGATAAACTTTCAAAATGATTTAGTCTTTGGATTACTGTTGTAGTCAGATTTCTTTTTTAGTCTATTAAATTTAGAATAGACTTAAAAGATTATTTATTTGTAATACTGGCTTATTATATTAATCTTAAAATAAAAGATTATTTATTTGTAATACTGGCTTATTATTTCTGTCATAATTGCTTTTTATTTTGAGTTTAGTGACAATAATCACTAAAATAAACTAAGTAGATGGTACGTGATATATATCCAAGTTCCTACAATTAATGCTCAGATACAAGTTTTCATATCGGGATATGGAGAGTAAACATCACACTAAAACAAATTCTAACCTTATTAAGAAAACAAATATTTGGAAAGTGCCAAAAAGTATATAATGCATGTTTTGTACCTTGCAGAATAAATTCTCTATTATTTATACAGAAAGTAGAAATTTAACAATTTAAAACATCTTTGAAGATGGTCTTTAGATAGCTGGGATGGTTTTTCTTTCTACAAAATGCTAGTAAAAATGACTCCTTTTTTTTTTGCTTTTTGGGTCACACCCAGCAATGCTCAGGGGCTACTCCTGGCTCTGCACTCAAGAATTACTCCTGGCGGTGCTTGAGGGACCATATGGGATGCCTGGGATAGAACCCGGGCTGGCATGGGCCGGCCGTGTGCAAGGCAAATGCCCTACCGCGCTGGGCTATCACTCAGGCCCCAACTCATTTTTTTTTTTTTTTTTCTTTTTGGGTCACATCCGGCAATGCTCAGGGGTTTCTCCTGGCTGCACTCAGGAATTACTCCTGGCGGTGCTCGGGGACCATATGGGATGCCGGGATCGAACCCGGGCCGGCATGGGCCGGCGCGTGCAAGGCAAACGCCCCTACCTGCTGGGCTATCGCTCTGGCCCCCTCCCCAACTCATTTTTTAAAAAAGTGGGGTTTTAAAACATTTTAAGAAGTTAAATGTTTAAAGAGAGTAGCAAGATATATCCATCTTTAAATATCACATATAGAAAATATTACTTATTCATTGCTTTTGCATAATAGAAAACACCAATATGTTTTTATCTTGTACATATCCATATGTTAAATTGCACTTAGATCACATCATTTTTTGCAAAAAGTATTGAATGTTTTTATTATAAACTTAAATTGTTTCTCCAATAATGGACAGAAGTCTTCAGCAAGTGGCTTACTTCCTAAGTATTATCACTTGTCACTTGTATCACTTGTCTTCCCATTGATCATAGATAAGCTCGAGCAAGCACCAATAACATCTCCATATGTCCTGTCACATGCTAGAGTAGCCCAAGGGCATCTGCTAGCCCCAGGAACATAAAGAGCCTCAAACCATTCCAACAGGTCATAGGAATGAGGTCTATAATTGTTACTGGTACTTGGCATATCAAATACGACATGGGTAGCTTGCCAGACTCTGCCGTGCGGGTGGGATACTCTTGTAGTCACCTCTAATCTCGAGTATTTATTGATGAACCACGCGACCTTGACTGTGATCAGCTCTTCTGCTGATGGAGCTCTGATGAGAGTGGAGTCCGGATGTGGAAAATGGCCGCCCTCATGGTGTGTGGGGGGTCCTCTAGCTTCTTGGCGAGGCTCTGCTGGGGTGACGGGCCAGGGGTTAGAACCCTCTGTCCCTCCCTAGTGCCTCATGATCAGCTGGTCACAGGGAGAGCCAGCAGCAGCTCTGTCCCGTGTATGTGAGTCTCTCTTAAATATTATACTATTTTTATTACTATCATACCACAATTACTTTTCTGTTTTGAACTTAAACTGTTAAAATAATTTTATTTAGTCACAGAATTAATGGTTTCATTATTAAGAATTGGAATTTATAAATAATATATTTCAATAACAATCCCACCACTCTGTTTTTACTCCCTATATCCACCAACTCCTGCCCCACCTTCAACCTTAAATCTACACATTACAAAGTTCTAATGGTTGCAGATTGGTTTTCATATTTTCAGTGTTGTTGAATTTCTAATTTAGATATAGCTATACCAGTCTCCCACTTATACTTCTTAGAAGAGTTAAAGATGTGTTCAATTTTATAGTCATCAATTTATTCCAAAATTGCATAAAGTGAGACATTATTACTTAATAAAATTTCACGGTAACCCTGAGATATACAAGAATTATTACTGACAAATAATTCAATTTATACTTTTTAAAATTTCATTTTATTTTATTTATTTATTTTTTAAATTTTATTGTATCACCATGAGATAGACAATACAAAGCTGTCCATGATTGGGTTTCAGTCATACAGTGTTCCAGCACCCTCCCTCCACCAGTGCACATTTCTCACCAACAGTGTTCCCAGTCTCCCTTCCTCTTTCCTGTCTCTATGGAAGACACTTTTCTTCTCTTTCTCTCTCTCTCCTCTCTCTCTCTCTCTTTCTCTCTTCTCATGCACATTGTGGTTTTAACTAAGAATTTATAAGAAAAATACAGATAGCAAAATTTTTTAATGTCTTACATATACTGGAAAATATGCTCAGGAAAAAGTACACTTAAACATATATACTGATGTTTTATGTTAAATATATACATATGTATTAAGCAAAATAAATACTGGGAAAACACACCTTTCTATAATTACATTGTTCACACATATGTGCTGAATTTTCAAATCAAATTGGGGCACTAAAGCTATAATTTGCCCAAATCAGATGTTTTTCTACATTAATTTTGTCACAACTTAAACACATTTATAGAAAAAACAGTAAAAATAATGAAGCTTAAGTCTGAATACATTTTTATACTTTGCACTATACTGCAAAACCATTTACCCTCTTCCTGAAGTATAAATTCTGTCCTGAAAAGTGCACTTCGTTGTGATAACAATAAATAATATATTTCCTAATAACAATTCACATGAAATGAAATAATGGCTTAAAACAATAGTTGCACTAGCCTAGTGTAAAATGCAGAACATGAGAACATTTACTTTCTTCTTCTTTTTTTTTTTTTTTTTGCATTTTTGGGTTATACCCGGCAATGCTCAGGGGTTTCTCCTGGCTCTGCACTCAGGAATTACTCTTGGCGGTGCTCAGGGGGACCATATGGGATGCGCGGGGATCGAACCCGGGCCAGCACAAAGACAGGCCACGTGCAAGGGGCAACGCCCTACGCCGCTGGACTCACGGGATCTGGAGCCATAGTCCAGCGCATAGGGCGTTTGCCTTGCACGTGGCCAGTCTGTGCTGGCCCGGTTCGATCCCCGCCCCAGAACATGTGCTTTCTATGGAAGAAATCCAGGATAATATTTGAAAATACTTCATCAACTATTCCATACCTCCTCTGGCTTTAACACTTCACCCACACTGCTGATGCAATAGCATTCCTAAGTGCCAATGCATATGCCCTTCAGTGTTTGCTCTGAGTTGCAGCTCTGGCAGACAGGTTCAATTCTCCTTTCACTAACAATATCCCAGGCAAGGCCCACATCATTCTATAAGACAACCTAAAATACTTTCTCTCAAAAGAGTAATTTCTTCCTTATGCAAGGGAAGCCACAAGTTTGGTGTAGTTAATCCTGTCTTTCCAATTATATCTCAAAAAGGTGCTAATGAAGTTAAATATTGCATGATTCATATTCCATTTGTTGTCAAGAGAAATGTTTTAGAAAAACTAATAAAAATGTTGAAGATACCATATAATTGAGCATTATTGCCTACAGCACCAACCTTGATTATATATTTTAATATGGGTTATATGGTAGGACTCGGGCTCCAGAGTCCTACCATACCCTTCTCCTTCCTGCCACTTCAACTCCTCCCTGGGAAAAACTCTTCCCTGCTCAAGCACAGTGCTCTCGTCTCTTTTCCTCTACCCCAACTCACCCAACCCCAACCCACCCATTGTTTGTCTCTGCACTGCAGAGGACTCAGGTATCTATTTATTATTTAGCAAATATCTGTCACCAACTAATGGCTAGGTTCTATTCTGTGTGCTGGTGGTGGACAAGCTGGACAGAGTAGCACATCTTAATAAGCCTGTTGTGAAACAGGAAACACAAGTGATAAGAAAACATGAAATATGGTGCAATCTTGTTAATGGGATAAGAAAGTTGAGAGATTCAGTCTTTGCAGTTTCAAAGCTTTCTAGGAACTGAAGTATCAAAGTAGGGTGGTATTAGCATAAGAATAGATATAAAGGTGAATGGAAGAGAAAATCTAGAAATCTGTATTTGCCCCACTGATTTTTTTGTTTGTTTATTTTTGGACCACACCTGGTGTTACTCAGGGATTACGCCTAGCTCTGTGCACAGGGATCATTCCTGGAGTACTCATGTTTTATGTTAAATGTGTGTACATATGTGGTACTAGGTTCCTGGGTTGATCCCATGAAAGGCAAGCACCCTACCCACTGTACTACATCTCCAGCCCATCGCCACTTATTTTTTAATAAATGTTTTGGGATTGTTCAGTGGAGACATTTGGATAGCCACAGGCAAAAGCATAATGTTGGGTCTCTTCTAGAACTTCACCGAAAATAATGTATGTCCTAACTCTCTGAGCTAAACTAATGAGCTCTCTGTTGCAACTAATAGAATAAAACATAGAGACAAATATTTGTTACTTTGGCAGTGTATTCTTAGAAACGATACTTTGCACATGGAGGCCCAGGTTTCATGCCCTAAACCACTTTATCTCCTGAGCACCAAGCTGGGAGTCACCTCCAAGCACCTACATCAGCACATAACAAGGGCAAATTGTCTTTCTTAGTGTCTGTATTTTCAGAATATATAAGGAACTAGTAATGTAACGGATTACAAGAGTATGCTACCCGCACGGCAGAGCCTGGCAAGCTACCCGTGTAGTATTTGATATGCCAGATACCAGTAACAATTATAGACCTCATTCCCATGACCTGATGGAATGGTATGAGGCTCTTTATGTTCCTGGAACAACTGGTGCCCTTGGATTCTCATGTCTAGCATGAGACAGGACATATGGAGAAGTTACTGGTGCCCGCTTGAGCAAATCAATGATGAACGGGAAGACAGTGATACAGTGATGGGTTATATCTCCTTTTTATGTACTTTATAATATACATTTCTCTTATTTACTTAGTTCTTTATGTTTTTTATCATTACCAATACTTTTATTAATTCTGTGGCTTGTGGAATGATTGTCTTAATGGTAATGCTTGAAGACTTAAGTTCTTTAACACCAAGAAACACAAATTCTTCTATTTTAATGTAACTATTAATCGAAAGTATACTTAATGTCACAGTTAATATATTTTTTACTAATCAAAGTTAATAATGTATTGACTTATGATTATTTTTCAAAATGTTTACCTTCACATTTTGATCTGTTATTTATTTAGAATTGACCTTGCTTTTTTGGGGCGGTCAAGATTCATTATTTCATCATTGATATCCACTTAACCTAAATTCATATTTTTAAGAAATCATGATCTCATTATATTATGTTTCTTGCCTTTTAACCAGAAAAATTAGGCACTTTGGGGGGTCATTTTCTGGGTCACTAGCATATTTTACTCCAAGAATTAGAGTACATGAAACACAAAATCAGTCCACAACATTTAATACAACGTTGTTAATTGAGTCTTGAGGATTATAAAAGTTTTATCTTTTCCTGCAAAATTTAGTCACTATATGTTTATGCATCATTTTCAGAATTTTAGCTAACTGTACCAGGAAAAATCTGGGGAAATCAGGCCTGTTATAGTGTCTGAAAAGTATTATCTGAGCTCATTGCAAATGTGCTACCTAGGCTTACACATTGTTCAGTAATAAAGCCTAGGCTGCTATGTTTACTACACCTTTTCATCCTTCACAGATTCTCAAGTACAAGACCCACCAGGAACTGCAACTCTGTGTAAATTCCATGTGTAACCTGCGTGAGGCCATATTGTTGCTGAAAGCATAGTTAGATTTCTGCCTCTGTTGGCAACTAACAACCGCACAGCTTCTTCTCTCTGCAGCTTAGGAGCTGGCAGAAGAAACAAAACCAAAACCAGTGAGTAAATGTGCACTGATTTTCTAAATGATTTGGGGTACATTAAATTATGGCTTCCTCAAAATTTCTAAAATGCTCCAAATCAAGTTTTAGAATACTGATATTATGGTCAGTCTTTTAAGTCATCTGAAGACTCAGAAGTTGAGAATGGCTGACCTCATGATGTGTGGGGTTGCTCTGGCTTCTTACTAGGCTTACTGGGATGATGGGTATCAGTTAGAACCTGCCTAGAACTGTATACAGTGTATGAATGTGTAAGATACAGGGAAGGACCTGATCCTAAAATCAGTACTATGTAAGAATGTCGGCAACCCAGAAGAGATCCAGACCCATTTACTCCAGACCCACAGCTGTGCCACTTGGCTGCGTGACATTCTTAGATAGTACTGACCAGACTTGGAGAGGAGATTTGGGCTCCTCTGCCCTTTCCCTCCACCTCCATGCCAGCTATCCCGGAAGAGAGACCCACACCAGACCCACAGATCCGTCGGCAACCTCAGAAGAGATCCAGACACTTCCACTCCAGACCCACAGCTGCGCCACTTGGCCCCACGTGGAAGCAACCCATGGAGAGGACCTCAGGTGGTGGGGGGCTTGGCCCGCCCCTTGCTGAGTTAACATTGTTCCAAGGATTCGCTCACACATGCCCGGAAGGGCCACGCTGACAGGACTTGAAGAAGAGATTTGGGCTCCTTTGCCCTCTCCTCCACCTCCATGCCTGCTACCCTGGAAGAAATTCCCACACCAGACCCACACCTCCGTTGGCGTGCGGCCATGGAGCCGGAGGAAAGTTAAGTTATGAAATTTGCCTATAAACGGATGGTAATGGAGAGGATCATGTTGAGTGAAATTAGCCAGAAGGAAAAATACAGATATAGAATGACTGCATTTAATTGCAATATATATATATATATATATATATATATATATATATATATATATATATATATATATATATATAACCGCAAGCGGCCGCGTGAGCCGGGCTGTGATGGGCTGGTCTGCTGGGTGGAATTCTGACGAGAGGGAAGTCCAAATATGGAAAATGGCGGCACTCGTGGATTCATTTAATTTATGAATTAAATTATAAAATGTCAGTGTTGATTTAGAATTTTATTTTCTTAATACTCTGAGGTCTGGTATTCTTGAGTGTATGAAAGAACCAAGTTTACTTTGAAGATCTACACATCAACTGGGTTCATTTGAATATGAACATCCAAACAATTCAACAGCATCATCTGCATACTTTAATTTATGACCCCAGTACTAGCCTTGATTACAAATTGTAACCATTTTTTTAATTATTTAGGTGGTTTTCTTTGTCATGAGAGAACTACTTCTTGTTTAATTGGGGGTGGGTTCCCATGCAGATGGTGCTTAGGGGTGCTTAGGGGGTCAGCAGACCATGCCCTGAGGAAATGCGGACCACGCTGTAAATCATCTCCAGATGCAGGAGATAGGCTTAGAGAAAGAAAATCTGAGGATGGAGCAGCACTGAAAGTGCCCTGAATCCAGAGACCATCTCAACAAACATGTTTTGGATTAAAAAAGAAAAAGGGAATTAATTGACAGGAGCAAGAGAGACAGGACAGGAATTACTAGACTTGCACGCTGCTGTCCCTGGTTTGATCCCTGACACAATATGGTTCCCTGAGCATTGTAAGGTGTGCCCCAATCTCTGCCCCTCATTTGTCCTTCCCCCAAAAAAAGTGGCTGAAAATTTAGATCAGAAGATTACGTACATCAAATTAATTGTGTTGATAGGCTCTATAGAAGGGGTTATTTTTTTTAAGAAGGCTTTTGTGAAGTCATTCTGAGTAGGGATCAAACTTGTGGCTTCATGTTTGCCATTTTGCCACTTAGCTTGAGCCTCTTAATAACATAAACTTAGGGCTGGAGAGATAATGCAGTAGGTAAAACACTTGCCTTGTATGCAGTGAACCTGGGCTTGATTCCTGGCACTATATAGGGTTCCCTGAGTACCACCAGTGGTAAGACCTGAAACAGAACCAAGAGTGAGCCCTGTAACTACCAGGTATGACAGAAAAAAAAATAATAGAGCCTGGCAAGCTACCCATGTCATATTTGATATGCCAAATATCAGTAACAATTATAGACCTCATACCCTTGACCTGATGGAATAGTTTGAGGCTCTTTATGTTCCTGGAGCAAGTAGATGCCCTTGGGCTACACTAGCATGTGACAGGACATATGGAGATGTTACTGGTGCCCACACAAGCAAATCGATGATGAACGGGAAGACAAATATATATAAATATATATATATATGCATATGTATATATACATATATATGTATATCTTATGAAACCAAGATCCAAGGGCAGGCAAAACAAGATCAAGAGGTCTTGATATATACAATGCATGTAAATATATACACATATATATATGTAAATATATATACATATATAACTATATGTATATATTATGAAACCAATATTCAAGGTCAGGCAAAACATGATCAAGGGGTCTTGTTAAAGGTAGAATCTACCACATCGTGTGTGAGTCAGAAGTTAGGTAACACGGAGAAAGGAACAGTGTGCTAATCATTATTGAAAGAGATAATACAAACCTAGAACTGAGTATTGAATATAGGCAAAAAGATACACATGATAACCTCTAAATATATGTACTGCGATACACTGTGTAAGAGAAGGAAGAGAGAAAGAAAGAGAGAAAGAAAGAGAAAGAGAGAAAAAAGAGCTAAAGGAGGAGGGAGGGAATTGGGTACATTGGTGGTGGGAAAAGGGCACTGGTGTAGGGATGGTTGCCGTAAGACCAAAACCCAAACATAAATCTATTTGTAATTGTATATCTCATGGTGGTATGATAAAATATAAAAAATAAAAAATATTAAAGGGGAACTAAATAAAAATAAATAAAATTTACCAAGCTTAATTTCATATAAGTAAATTGTATATACAGAACCCAGTTACTGAATACCAAAAACACATATAAAGCAACATTTCATTTATGAAAATAAGATTTCAATGTTTCTTTTATCAATTTCAAACAAGTATATTTAAAATGTCAAACTGTAGATTTAAGTCTGGCCAGCGTGGCCCTTCCCCGCACGTGTGAGCAAACCCTTGGAGTAATGTTGGACTCAGCTAGGGGCTGGCTAGGCTCCCTTACTGCCAGTCAGAGATAAGTTCCATGGGTTGCTTCCACGTTTGGCCGAGTGGCTCAGCTGTGGGTTTGGAGTGTTTGGGCCCAGATCTCTTCCGGGTTGCTGATGGATCTGTGAATCTGTTGTGACTGTCATCTGGGGTAGCTAGCATGGAGGTGGAGGAAAGGGCAGAGGAGCCCAAATTCCCACTCCAAATGTACCAAGTACCACGTTATATTTAATATATATAAGTGTAAGGCATTCAAAAAATTTATAGTCACAATGCCTATCCTGTAACAACATATCAGTAATATCTTATACAGAGGGTTTATGGCTCAATGGCTCCACTGTGAGATTAAACAATCCTCATTAACTTGGAGCTAAGGGTTTTCTCACATGTAGCGGGGGAGGGGCCAAGCTGCCTGGACTTGGAGTGGGGATTTGGGCTCCTCCCCTCTTTCCTCCACCTTCATGCCAGCTACCCCAGAAGGGAGACCCACGCCAGACCCACAGCTCCGTTGGCACAGCCGCTCCATGCCTCGAGACAGTCTTAGATAGTACTGATTTTAGGATCATGTCCTTCCCAGGATTTTTCACATTTATACACTGTACACAGTTCTAGGCAGGTTCTAGCTGTGACCCGTCATCCCAGTGAGCCTAGCAGGAAGCCAGAGCAACCCACACATCATGAGGTCAGTCATTCTCAACATCCAGAATCCACAGCTCCTAGAGCTCCACCCAAGAGGAAAACCTGATCTTTCCCCTTTGATTTTCATCAGTAAATGCTCGAGATGAGTACCTTCTACTGAGAGTATACCACCTACATGGCAGAGCCTGGCAAGCTACCCATGTTTTATTTTATATGCCAAAAATCAGTAACAATTATGGACTTCATTCCCATGACCTGAAAAATGGTTTAAGGCTCTTCCTGTTTCTAGAGCAAGTAGAGGCCCCTGGGATACACTTGCTTACAATAGAACATATGGAGATGTTACTGGTACCCACTTGAGCAAATCGATGAACAATGGGAAGACAAGTGATACAAGTGACAGATTTAAGTTTTAAAACATATATTTAGATTATTTCAAATTTCAAACTAGGGTCAAAAAGCATTTACAAAGTATGTGGCACATTCTTTGCATATGGCCAGCCCTGATTTGATCCCAAGAGCAAGTCAGAGAAAGAAGCTGGGAATAGTGACCAAGTATATGTCAGTGTAGCCACTGAGTGTTGTCAACAACCCCTCCCCCAAATCTTGTATTGATGCGTGTGCCTTGACATGTGAACTATATATGATATTGGTATGAATGAAGCACTATTTATACCAGAACCTTGAAATTTGTTTGGGATCAACATTAACTCCATTTGTATCTCTCAGATAGACTCATCTTAAATGAATGATTTTGAACCAAAACAAGAATGCCTCTCTTATATTTACCAAACCAGAACTGAAAATTAGCATAAGAGAGACATTCCTCCAAAATTCTGTGTGACCTCTGTGTGGCAGATGGATTTGCAGTCACCAATTTGCACAGGACTTTCCTTTTCCAATATTTCAGCATTGTGATCATGGGGTGGGATGTGTAAATAATACTTTTCTTGAATAAATTATATATTAAAGAGTTGAAAGTGATAAACAGCTTAGATCTACATCTTTAAAAATCTCTGAAAATAAAAATTTTGCCAAAAACTTTTTTTATGAGACTTATGAGAAAAGTGGGCAAAGGAGTAGAGAATTATGGAAATTCAGGCATTATTCAAACCAGTTATTTTATGTAATTGCATTATCAACTGTCACCTGGAGAAACTTTTAATTGCCAACCTGAACTAAAAGAAATACTTTTATTTTCTGAAAAACTAAATCATAGAACGGTTAAGTAAAACAAAAAAATCGTTAAGGATATTTTTAATTGAAAAAAAAACTAAGAAATTCAGATATTTTCATATTTTACATTTATATACATTTCAAAAACATTTAATTACCACCTAATAAAATCTAGGATCGTATGAAAATATTCAGACTAAGGATGACAGACTAGGTAACAAATTACTTAAAAGTTGTGGGGTTTAGGAGGGCATATTTGGAAAAAGAAAATATTACAACATTCCTTTCAAATAGACTAGGATTAGAAAGATTTTTAAATCTTGCTTTTATTCTAATCCTTTTGTAAATATGTTTAGCCACAAATAATTTGCTTAGTGGCTTTTGTTGCAGAACACCTAAAAGCCTCTGCATCTGCCCTAGATTGCTTTCTGCAGGTCACTTCGTAGGTAAGGGGGTAGTTTAAATGTGGCAGTTTATCTGACCATGTATTCTGTACTGGCTGGTATAAATATTCTCTCATGCTACACACTCATCGTGGGACTAGCTATATCTTACCAGCATATTTGCCTGGCCACGTTGGATCTCTAAGTAATTAGCCCAGAGAGAAATGCTGTTTGCCTCCAAGTAAGCAAGCATGGCTTCCTGATAACTCAAAGGCAACTAAAATACAAAACTACCGTGGAAGTAGACGAGACTCTTGTGAAGGCTTGGAGAAATATTTAACTGGCAATTAGTATAGTCTTTGGTACACAGACATACAATCTCATAAATCCCCTTCTCTACCCTATAAAGGCATTTCCAGGCAGATCTTGGCTCAAAACATTAGCATATAAAAGGGCCTAGGTGAGGTGCTGGGAGAAATTACCTGAGGGTATTTGACCTTCCCTGCTACCCATAATAGTGGGAGGTCTGAGTTGCAGGGGTATAAAACTAAGCTGCTTCCTCAATCTCTCTTTCTCTCTCTCTCTCTCTCTCTCTCTCTCTCTCTCTGTATCTCTCTCTTTTGGCTCTCTTTTTGGGCTTGCACTCTTCTTGGGAGTTTTGTCTTTGTCTCCTCTCTACAGGGCCCTTTACATGTGGTGGCGCCATCTTGGCCTACACGTGGTTGGGGTTCTAGCCGGGAATCCTAAGCACAGGATTTTCCCTATTGCTGATTTGTATGCCTGAAACTGTGATAAGTAAAGCCTTTTAAAACTGACCAAGCAAATGGAAGCAATGATAAACAAATGGGATTATATAAAATTGAAAAGCTTCTGCACCTCAAAAGAAACGGTGACCAAGATACAAAGACAATCCACAGAGTGGGAAAGGATATTCACCCAATACCCATCTGACAAGGGGTTAATATCCAGGATATATCAGGCACTGGTAGAACTCCACAAGAAGAAAACAGCCAACCCCATCAAAAAATGGGGAGAAGAAATGAACAGAAGCTTCCAAAAAGAAGAAATTCGAATGATCAAAAAGCATATGAAAAAGTGCTCTTCATCTTTAATCATCAGGGAGATGCAAATCAAAACAACAATGAGGTACCATCTCACACCACAGAGACTGGCACACATCCAAAAGAGCAAGAACAACCGGTGCTGGCGTGGATGTGGGGAAAAAGGGACTCTCATCCACTGTTGGTGGGAGTGCCGACTGGTCCATCCCTTTTTGGAAAACAATATGGGCATCCCTCTGAAAGCTAGATATTGAGCTCCCATTTGATCCAGCAATAGCACTCCTGGGAATATACCCTAGAGACCGAAAAACACATAGCAGAAACACTATCTGTACTTCTTTATTCATCTCTGCGCTATTCACTATAGCTAGAATCTGGAAACAACCTAAATGCCCGAGAACAGAGGACTGGCTAAAGAAACTGTGGTTCATCTACACTATGGAATACTATGCGGCTGTCAGAAAGGATGAAATTATGAAATTTACCTGCAAATGGATGGACATGGAGTCTATCATGCTGAGTGAAATTAGTCAGAAGGAAAAGGACAGATATGGAATGACTGCATTCATTAATAGGATATAAATAGATACCAGTGTTTTACTAAATATGGGAAATGTAATGGCAGATTAAAACTCACAACTGAATATACACAAAGAGACTTAAGTGATAAACTCTAAATATCTGCAGGGCTAGCCACAATGTGTAAAATAAGAGGGAGAGAGATGCAGAGACAGAGAGAGAGATAGAGAGAGAGAGGAAACTGGGGTACCTGCTATTAAGGCGGCCTGGGGGATGGGAGGAGGGGGGGGTACATTGGTGGTGGAAATGGGGCACTGGTGGAGGGATGGGTGCTGGAATACTGTATTACCAAGAACCAATTATGAACACCTTTGTAATTGTATGTTTCACGGTGGTATAATAAAAAATTAAAAAAAAAAACTGCATTGGATTCATGAGACTTCATTCATTACCCGCCAGCTTCTGAGGTAGAAGGGAGCTCGCTTCCCGGCACTGTTGGGGACCCCAGCAGCATTCCTGACAGCTTTTCCTCTTTGGAAAAGTCCATATTACCTCTTGAACATACTTTTCTCTCTGCTTTTCCGCCTCACATTTGTGTAACTTCTTTCAATACAAACTATGTGGTTTAAAAAAATCTTATATAATATAAACATTTCTAAGTATTGATAAAAGCTTTCAAGGAAAGTTATATTATAAATATGTTATGTTATAATCCATTAAAGTTAAATTTTTACCACAAAATAGTACATATGCCTTTTTTAATTTATTTTATTTTATTTCACTTTATTTATTTATTTATTTATTTATTTTGCTTTTTGGGCCACACCCAGCGACGCTCAGAGGTTACTCCTGGCTCTGCACTCAGGAATTACTCCTGGCGGTTCTCAGGGGACCATATGGGATGCCGGGGATTGAACCAGGGCCGACGGAGGCCTGCAGCATGCAAGGCAAATGCCCTCCCCCACTGGGCTATCGCTCCAGCCCCAGTAGATATACATTTTTTATTCCAACCTAATGTCTGTATTTGTAATATGACATTAAAACAGAAGGATATAATCTCAAATTTAACATCTGGAGCTTCATATTTAATATGAATGTCCCATAATAATCTCTATAAAAGAGATTAAAATATTAAGTGACTTCTTGATTTTGTTTTATAGAGACTTTTATAAAGATTGACTATTTTAAAATACTAAATTGCTACATAAAAATGCAATATTTTAATAGTGATATGGAAAATACTACAAAAAAATAAAAAATTCTTTGGGCTTTCATTTTTCTCGTTACAGATATTTTGATTTTATATGCTTATTACTCTTTGGAGTGCTAGCAATAATTAAGTCATATAACAGATGTATAAACACATGACACATATTATATGACAGAAGGTGAATGATTAAAATTCAGGTACTTACTGCCATACATATATATGTATTATTTATGAGTCCTGACATTCACCATAAGGGAACATCTCTCCCTTTATTTAAGTGATAATCTCAAAGGACCTATCAGTAATTAAAATAAACAAAGTAATATGCAACTACTGTTAAGATTTTCAGCCCACTTGTAATTCCGTGCAACTTTGATAACTTCTTTTTTAATATTTTTAACCCATTTCTTTTCTCTGAAACATAATATAAAATAATTTTACTAACGGTACTTTCTAAATGTGATAAAAACAATACTATCTATAAAATATCTTTATATATGTTTGAATACAAAATTGGTAAGGTAAACAAAATCAAGAATAAATCAAAGGGATAAACTGAAGAGATTTTATACAGCAGAGAAACCGTTATAAAAACAAAAAGGCAACATAGCTAATGAAAGAAGATACTTGCTCATATTTGAGTACGACTCGGTATCCAACTTATACCTATAAACACACAACTCTATACAAAAAATATAAGCAATTAAGCAAATAAAGATGGACAAAATACTACTCCAGTGAAGGCAATACAGATGTCCTCCAAACACATAAAAATGTTCAATGCCATTTTTATTGGGAAATGAAGATCTAAACCACAAACACCAATGAAAATAACATATTGCAAAATGATTTGGAATTAAGTCTAAGAAAGTATTATGTGGAAAAAAATGATACCCTTTCCCTAGAGGGTGTGTAACTTAGTGCAGACTCTATGAAAAAAAAAGTCATTTGGAGATTCATTTAAAAAAAAAAAAAAGGAAATGCTATATGATTTAGCAACAAACCACTTGGGCATTCATCTGAATGACAGGAAAACACTATAAAGGTTATTTGCACCTACTCTGATCATAGCAACAATAGGCAAAACAGTGAATCAACAAATACATGTTGAGAGATGATTGCTTAAAGAATCTTGATATTGTGGCTATGAAGCTGAATGACTGTTCAAAAAGAAGTGTATGTATGTGAAAAGCAAATCAAAACAATGATCACTTCAGAAATTAAAGGTATATAGTGATTAGTGCATTCAAATGATGGAATAGTGTGGATTGGCAGGAAACAAAAAAAAGGGAAATACATTTTTGTTAAAAAGAGGCAAGTACAATATTGATGATAAGAGAATGAAATGAGGAATATTTATAATGAATCACTCTGACTTTGACAAAAAAAAACAAATGAAAATATGCCCTTCTGAAGTACTTAAAATACCTGCTGTCGTTAATCACAATCATACATATTAAAATTATATTTTAGATTTTAGATTTGTACTATCACAATCATATATCTTTACGTCCATTTTAAAATTGAAGGTGTTTGAAACTAGTGTGGTACGGAATGAAAATAAAATACCGTTACTATATACTTTTGAAAGTTCTTTTCTGAAATTTAAATCATAAAAAATAACACTTAGCATTTTCTCTGAATATACAATTATTTATAAGTGTTATTAGGTATACAAATGCAGATTTGATAAGTTAATGTAGTATGATTTTTAAGTAATGCAACCACATTAAAATGAATAGGAAGTGAACTGTAGCAATATTTTTTAAAAAGTTCAGGCATTTCAATTATAAAACCTTATTCTTTATCTGCCTGCAGCTATATAAATCTATAAGCTAATAAAGAGTTTCCAATCATTAATATCTTTGGAATTGTATATCTTACGGTGGTATAATAATTTTTTAAAAAAGAGAGTCATCTAGGTCAAAATTAGTGATGGTCTCTTCCTCTCCTTTTCTCTTTCTCCCACCTCAGTTACTTGCCCTCTCATTGACTAATTTCTCAAAGCATATGCTCAAACGATGAGGAGGGAGGGACTTGGAAAAAGAGACATAGTGGCTAAGAGTAAGTCTTGGAACTGAGAAGTACATGATTATGGGTATAAACCCCTGAGCATTATCTCGACAGTTTTGATGTTTTCCATCTGTCAGGTTTGTTCTGTAATCCCCCCGCCCGCCCAAATAAATAAATGCATAAAATAGAGGGAAATATAAATGAGTTGATATAACTTTAAAACAGTGATGCGTAATCTTGTTTTTTTTCCACAACAGACATTTTGATATTTATCAAATCATGTACTAGAATAGGATCAAACCACATGATTTCCACATGGCTGACATGCCTCCTAGTTAGATGTTCTTGACCAGGCTCTTGGGAGAATAACTTAGACATTTATTCTTGGAGTTATTAACTAGAGAGAATAACTCTACAGACCATTTCTGTGGTTATGTTCATTTCCCTCCTGTATATAAACACGCTTTCTCCCAGTCCATACTTTGAAGTCTAAGTATGGTGATAAATATGAACAATATAGTTAGTAACTATCTAGTATTAAATTTGTGTTTTGAAGTTTTACAAAATTAAGTTTCAAAATTAAGACTCTTAATAATGCTTCATGAGTTAAATTACTAGATTAATTGGGAAAGTATTAGAACCATTCCAAACTACATCAAATTAGAGAAAAAGTGACACTTATAACATTGATTCAGCTTCTTGACAAATCCAAAATACTAAACATTTTTATCCAACTCCTTTAACATATATGTTTGAGAAGTTTCTCAAAAAGATCAACAATATATCATATCTTGCATGGTTTAATTGGACCAGTATATAAGTTTGATACACATTGAACTATTAGACTTTCTTCAAATAATGATTAGGAAATAAAATAATCTCATTTAAAAATATAGCAAATCCCAACTCACTTTCAATTATACATTGATGAATAATTTAAACTAATGAATTTTGATGCCCGATGCTGGCTAGCTCTCATTCAACATATCAAGTTATGTCATTTAACAATTTATTACCTTAATTAGGGGAGTTTTGCTCATCAATAGTAATTTGACTTCTATCAAGTATTTGTTGAAAAGGCAAAAATAAATGTTTAAGTATTTCCTATTATTTAATATATTTCTCAGCTTAAAAGCTACTCTCAGACATAGCAAACAATGATATATGTAATACTGTTTTTTCACAATTGTTACGTATTAATCCTCTTACATTTAATCATTATTCAATCCACTACAACCGCTATTATTTAACAAAGTTTGTTAAACTCTTCATTTTTATCTTTTTTTTTTTTTTTTTTTTTGCTTTTTGGGTCACACCCAGCAATGCTCAGGGATTTCTCCTGGCTCTGCACTCAGAAATAACTCCTCGCAGTGC